>JAULJZ010000024.1:11355115-11371532 GCA_032270985.1 Heliamphora pulchella
TGTCCAAGTCCTATTGTTACCTATTCTCTGTCTCTTCTGTCTCCCCCTCATGTTCATGTCGACCGCATTCTGAAACACACGAAGATGATGATGATGCAACAGTCTTTCCTTTGCAGTCAGAAGATGCTGTCACACTGATGTCCTTGCTCTCCGTTATTGACTTCTTTAGAATTAGGAGCTTGTTTTGCAAGATCTGTAAAAAAAAGTTAGCGGTTGATATAATAATAGCACAGCAAATCAAGTTATTTAACATTTTCCTTTGTTCCCTTTTTTTTTGAATGCAGCGACTGTTGTTTTATCTGTTCCATAAAGTGTAGGAATATTTATTATCAAGAATCCAGTGTTCATTGCATATGGGGGAGAAAAGGGAAAAAAAAAACATGACAATTTAACTTAAACCGGATAAAAGAGGCAGAAGCCCGAGCAATAGTCAATTGCCTAATTTCTGAACAAAACTTATAGTCAAGATTTCCTAGAAGTACTTAATCAAATTTTTTTTAAAAAAAATCCAGTAGTGTAAAGGAAAAAGGGATAAGGAGAGGAAACAAAACAGTCCTCACCTATTATTCTTATGGAGAAACAAACTTTAAATAAAAGCATATCAACTTCCTCGCTCACATATTAGGGAAACAAAATATAGATTCATATATTGAATCTCTCTTAATAAACTAAACATACCTCAATCTGGTTCTGAATATGTTTTTCCTGGGCTTCTAACTCAGAGTCTGGTGCATTTAGAATGCTGCCAAATCTCTCCCCGTGGTTTACAACTGTACCAGGAGCGAGAAAAGGGACAAAACCAGAGTGAGGAAACTGAGGAAAGGGCAAGTTGGCTGACCCACCAGGGGTTACAAATGGATGCTGTTGTGACTGTCCAGCTGAGGATCCTTCTCCACTAGAGTCTGTGTTAATAGTGTCAGCTAGAGATCTATATGCTTGAGGAAGTGCAGCATATCCAGGAGACCTGCGCTCAAGAGGAATTTTTATTAACCTCATGCTTTTGCATCATATGAATGACCATTTTGTAGTGTCAAACAAGAATGAATGCTAGAAAAGTCTCACCACAGACAAAATCTAGCATTTCTGGATCTATTTTCCAGTTATTTTTCCACGTTTTATAGCTTGTATTTGTCACAAATACCAAAACCCAGTCATTGTGGGCATAGCTTGCACCTATAAGTAATGTATCCATATAACAGAGAGGGAAAAAAGAAACAAAACACGAAAACCAAAGATCTTGGCAAATATTATCAAACTATTGCATTCCCAATCACACTACTCTTGTAAATGAGAGTTTTTGTCGCCCCCGTAAGCACCACCACTTTTGACCGATGCAGATTGCAGACATGGAGCACAGCGAACAGAACGCTGTGGGCCAGCTGGCCAAAATTTACTCAAAAGTAATATAACATAGGTAGTCCCTTACAACAATGTGAACCTAAATCCATGAATCAAGAACTGCTAATCAATCCACAAACCATTGCCCTCAAATGCAAATATACTAGGCAAACTAGTCCTATACACAAATTTTCACTCCCAAAATGAGTGAGGCCAATAGAAAACTGAACTGAATCCTTGAATGTCCTCTCTCTGCAAATGCACATGTTTATGCATACACACGTAACATATGGATTTATGTGAAAATGAAATGGCTCAATGCCCTGCACTGCTGGATATATGTGAAAATGAAATGGCTCAATGCCCTACACTGCGGGACCCCAACAGATTGAAATACTTGTGAGTCGTGACAAAACTCCCCTTGCAAGAGCAACCACAAGATAATCCCACCAGGGTATTGACTAAGAAGGTGTCAAAAACTCTCCTTGCAAGAGCAACTATAAGACAAAATCCCACCAGGGTGTTGAAACTGTTGATTCAAAAGGGGTCAAAATACAAACTCCACAAGTCACTAAAACCGAACCATTACAGTCCTTTTTTCTATCCTTGGTACCTTCGTGGACTGCACATCAGTAGGTAGCACGAAGCGCACTACAACACTTAACAAGCACCCCTCTCTTCCTACTTTTACCTATGATGTTTTTTCCTTCTAAAGATTGAGCTCCAGCATTTCAAAATTACCTGTCAAATAATGATACAGTAGAATTCCTCGAATGTCAATGTGCCTAGTAGCTACTTACAAAGAAAACAGCAGCTTGAATACAAATAGATGAACAAAAAGCTTGAATACAGCAGTTATCAACAAGCACCCCTTTCTTTCTTTTTTCCCCCTGGTCTTGAGACACTAGCAGATGGTTAGCAAATAGTAGATTGAAGTATGGTTGGCAATGGTGATGATTTCAACCTGAAATCCTAAAATAAAAACAGTAAACTCATATAGGGGAGCAATAGAACAAGAGATGCAGATTTGGGAGTCCAAAAACTAATGCTCCTAAGAAAGGAGACACTGCCAATTCCCTAGAAGTAAAAAAATATCATGTCATCAGACTTATTGTCCAAGGATCTCTTGTATGTAGAGAAGACAGGCAGCAATACCTCCTTTGAAATAACACACAATGAGCACACCTAGGCACCAGGGGCATGAGCGAGTTGAGACTCTTGACAATAAGTCAGGCCCAATGGCTGTTTCAAAAGACACTCTTCCTAAGAGTCTCTTAGATGTAGGAAATGCAGGCAGCAATCCCTCCTTTCAAATACAAGAGTATGATCATATGTAGGAGCCAGGTGTGTGGGTGAGTCAAAATAACAATGTTTAGAAATGAGCAGCTTTCAGATGCAGAACTAAATGTGGGACTCCGTCCTTTGGCAAAGAACAAACAATAGCATCTTCATATAAATATTACAACAATAATAGAGAGTTTACCAGTGGCTGAAGGCCTTGATTCCCCATAAATGGCATAGAGATATTAGCTCTTATTCAAAATCAATCACTTCCCACACACTTCACCTTTGGACTTCGGTGCTACGAAGTATTTATGAGCACTCGACACTTGTTCATCCGATGGAGATACCTTATTGATGGATAAAATTCAAAGACTAACTACGATGGAAGGGTAATTGGAGTGACAAGGGATCGATTCTACCGTGGTTCATGACATAGTACAACGCAGTCCCTCGCCCTCTCAAACTCAGAGCCCTTGATTGCTCTAGGAAATGAATTGAGGTGTAGAAGGGCATCCCAAGACTTGTCTCAATCAGCTTAATTTTTTTTTCTCCCTTTTCAATTTTCAAATATGGCAGCTTTCTGCTGCTCCAGGATGAATGCATACCAGATGCCTTCTCCATCAGCACTCTGGTTTACTGGCCCAGACAATCAAATATATTAAAAAGTTCGGACATATTCAGTAAAATAGCGTGAATTCATTGTATTAGCAGTCCTAGAAATGCTAATGATTACAAAGGAAAATGACAACAAAATAAGTGACAATCATCAATTTTAACAGATGATTTGAAGAATAAAGGGGTCCTAATGTTTTGCACTTGTTATAGGTAAAAGCCCCTTGTAGTGCACCTTCCCCCCTCCTCACAGTGTGCAATTGCAGGACAAGATCCACAATCAAGGTTCTTTGCTACCATAATGCCAATGTAAGTAGCCAAGATGTACATGCTATCAGGAGAAAAGGGCATAAATATAAACGTGAAAAGAAATGCATACCACACTAAGGTATTTGCAGAAGGATAAACAAAAGATCTCTGATATATTGAAGCAGCAGCAGCAGCAGCTTTGAGTCTGGCCTGATGTTGGCTAATATTGTCATTTGCTAAACCATCTCGAGTTGAACTTTGAGAATTTGTACTAGCTGTGCCTGTTTCTGCGTGCAGCCAAAACATTTAGCCATTGGTTTCAACATACTGGAAGTTGAAGCTACATTCATCAATTTGTCGCAAAAGCATCACATTAGTCAGATTTTAAAATTGCACATCATTAGTCAGATTCCTAAATTGCACATACTGCAAGATTGATCAAACTGGATTCAATTCCATAATCAAGCTTCAAAAAAATTAAACGACAACAAATGATATAGCAAAATGATTTCAGAATGGCGATGTACACTTCAGTTTGCTCTATCATTTAAATGGAGGACAATTAACAATTTAACATTGAGGAAAAGTAATGGATACAAGATCACCAAATACTATCTAATGGCATTGATATTTCTTGAAGCAAGAAAAGAGAAATTTCATTCCACTATCTGCTGCATGTGTCCAGTCTGTATAATAAGCGTAAAAAGATATGAGCAAACATATTTAAGTGCTTCACACAAAAAGAATTATTATGCAAGTTGACAAAAATGTATTGATGTCCATACAATTTGCACATTACCGACCACCACACAGCTTTTTCCCCTCCTCTCTCTTTGAGGCCATCACTTATAAAGCAACACTACAAAATGCCGAATATTTTTAGTTGGTCAAAAATATGGACACATAAACCTTTTCAGTGAATAGTCTTGTTATAGAACATAGTTTCTAAAATATTTGGATACATCTAATATAATTATATCTGATAAGAGATGCCAACCTACTATTTACTGAGAACATCACAAAGTTAATATGGAGGGACCATGCTGTGCAGTTTAGAAAACTTGCAAACCCCTCAAATTGAAGTATCATCTAGAGATCAATAATCAAGTTTCACAATTCGCGATCAACAATCTGAGTTGATTACGATGGGAGGACATGAAAGATTGCTAAACACAATCAAAAAATTAAAGATTGTGATGACCTGGTTGACGAGCATCTGCCCGTGATCCGGAAGTATTAGTCCCATTCTCAGGTGGTGCAACAAGTGCTCTGCAAGTAGGACACGTGTGTTGTCTTTCTAACCATGACCGGAGGCAGTGCATATGAAACAGATGCCCACAGTTTAGTCTCTTGGCTGTCGTCATCTCCTCTCGACAAATGATGCAGGTTGCATCACTTCTGCATGGGCATAAGTAACAAATCATATTACTGATGCAGCAGAGTATTTAATAAGAAGACATAAATCCAAAATTCAGGGTCAAGTGGATAACTCACGCATTAAGTTCTTCAGGAGTTGCATCTGGAAAACGATCATTCATATTCGAAGTGATCTTCCGATAACGAATGTAATCAGCAACCCGAACCTTAAAGTTGCGAAATGTCTCATAGAGCTCCCTGATCAAGTGCAGAGGCACACCATAGTTCCTGAGATGATAATGAGATAATTAAATATCATTCCATGGGTGAAACAAATAATAATAATACCTCCTAATAAAATCAAATGAAACAAAGACCCACCTGAAAAATGTCGAAAAAGAAAATTGATTAACTAAGACATTTCATGGTAAAAGAGCACAAATAAATTCCTCGAAGAACATTGAGGGGGAGAAAGGAAGTACACCCAGTCAGAGGAATTCAAATAAATCTTTTCATCGGAA
The DNA here is from genome assembly GCA_032270985.1 of Heliamphora pulchella. Taxonomy (NCBI): domain Eukaryota; kingdom Viridiplantae; phylum Streptophyta; class Magnoliopsida; order Ericales; family Sarraceniaceae; genus Heliamphora; species Heliamphora pulchella. The sequence goes on from JAULJZ010000024.1 coordinate 11,360,476, forward strand.
AAATGTGCAAAAAGGAGCTATGTTTGTGTCGGGTGCAGGTATGTGTCCAAGTATTAGGACTCATCTAGTTCTTATGCCAAGGACCTGGGATATGTCAAAATATTCATATTTCTCAATATATTTCTTTTATTTTCTAAGGTAAAGATGTTTACAAGGTTCCATCTAATAATTTATGTATAATATGAGAGTCTATGCATAGTGCTAGAGTAAATTCAAATTAGATATATGTTTCCTAGGTAAATGTCCAATTTAAAATGTTGGACACATATCCCATATCTTTATCCAATGTCGAGTGTCTGACATAGGGACTTCATGCATTTAGAAGAGTCCAGGTAACATAGACGTAAGGTTCAGTCACGTATTTAACATGTTCAAGTGCTTTGTAAGGCTTAATTTTTATTTAAAATCTTTTGAGAAGCTTGGCCAAATATCTACAAATATTATGACAGCGGTAACTATATTAGAATCCTTGCTAGATGGAAAAGACGCAATCACTTCTAAGGTAAACAAGCCAGTAATTTTCTAACATATGCAAAATTAAAATTCAGTGTAAAAACAGACCCAACACAGAAGGTGAGGCAAAGAACTAGCAAAAGGATCTTAAGAAGACGAAATAAGCTTTACTAACTCGCAAAATCATGTTAACATCCAAACTACCTAATATATATGGCTTTCAATTTTGTAGACAATCAGCTACGTAGTGTCCCATACCCAATAATCATCCCCCAACTCTAAATGAAGTTGAGGATTATGAGGTTAGCAACAAGGTTTGATCATCAGATATGGAACACACTTCTTTTTTTTCCATATTCAGTAAAGAAGTGAGGTGTACCTTATATCCTGACATTATTCATAATATATAAAATGGCCTCAAAAGACCAACATTACAAAGCAAAATTCAATTTTAGGCTCAGAAAAAATTAGATCTCCAATTGCATCACTGTTGACATTACTTCACGCATAGACACAAAATGTAGTTATGCTGTGAGCATTAATTAAGCACATAGATACAAACACTCAAACAAGTACCCAACACTTATTTTGGTTGTGTTATAGATTTATAGGTACCCATCTGAGTTAACATTTCACATGCATAAATATCCATGCAGATTGCAGACGACCAAGGTCAGGTGATACTTACACAAAAATCACAAGAAAGAAGCAAAGATACATAGATAAATGCAGCAAGTCCCGAATAAGTTCCAAATAAAAGGTGTAGACTGCCTTCCTTTCCCATTGCCCTTCCATAAGCATGTCGCTGACATAGAAAACATATTTTACGAACGTCGACACTGTTGTTGTCGCCAGTATCATATACCTGATATAAATAAAAAATAAGAGATTAGAACTACATAAGAAAACAGGAATCCAAGAATACCACGTGTACGCTCTGAACAATATTGAGATAAAAAACATAAATGAAGTTCTTTCTGTATATAAACCTTCCAAAAAATAATAATAACAATAATAATGATAACTTCTTTCAATCCAAACAACAAGATCTTTACACGCATCCTCTAAATTTGTAAAGTATGACGGTACGAAATATGTGACAGACATAGCATGTCCACTTCTGTGTGCAGTCAACAAGCATGATCAAGTAGTCAAGCTTAAGATACACATATGCATTAGAAACTTGTTTTATTTACAACATGATCTATGCTAGCTTGTACGTGCCATTACACCAAGAAAATAAATGACGCATTTTAAAAACATTATTTCTAGTTGCGTCCTAGTGTCCTTGGAAGAATCCTACACTTAGATGTTTACTCGCATTCAACCCATACACCTAAATTCATGTAATGCCGATTAGCATGTACACGTGTATTGCTTCCATTACCAGTACTACCCACGCACATGCTCAAATAACAATAGCTCAAACGTGCCATCAAAAATGAACAGTGAAAAGCGGCAAATTGAACTGGACTATTAACATTATGAATATTGAGTGTGCAATAGTTAGGCTTCGTTTGGCTTGCCAAAGTTCTTTGGCTTTTTTCCTTTTTTAGCCAAAAAACTGAAAGAAAAAAAGAAAGGTCGTTCGGCAACCTAGCTTTTAAGCCACATTTTTTGAATAAGTTTTGTTTGGAAAGGTTTTTTTAGCTTTTGTGTTTTAAAATCATGCCTTTACCCTTCACTAATAAATATTAGAATTGGCTTGGAATATTTTAGAAAGGCAATGATAGGTAGAATATTAGCTTTGTGTTTTAAAATGATGCCTTTACCCTTCACTAATAGATATTCGAATTGGCTTGGAATATTTTAGAAAGGCAATGATAGGTAGCCTCTAATCATGTATGAGATGGTATGTTAAGCTTCGGCCAACTAAATGGGGATCTCTGCCATTTTCATACTGGTATTGGGATATAGGAAAAAATTAAAAGTAAACTTTTTGAGTTTTGCTTGGGGAAAATAACTTAATGGCTTTTTTAGCCCAAAAAATGTGCATTTAAGCTTTGTTAAAAATGAAGTCTTGAGAATGCAACTTTTCAGAATTTGTAGCATTTTTATCAATCAAAAGTTATATCCGGTCCCCATCCCACAATTACCAGAGACATGAGGTGGTCAAAACCATGCTCAACAGCATCAGTACTAGTCAAAAGTCTAAAGGAGTAAGCTTTGAACAAGGATTTAGCAAGGGGGGGAAAAAAAACTAAGCAAATGCACTAATAAAAAAGGAAGCAAGTGCATCTCTACGCTGAATATATCTCGTCATAGGTTTGCCCAATGAATGTTATTACAATTTTCCAGCATACGAAAGCATTTAGGAGCAGTTCCACAATAGGCATAATCTGCCTTTTGCATCTATTGTTTTAATTATTTCTCAGATAGAATAAACTGTGTTTTTTCAACTACTTTGGGATCCTGAAAGCTTAAAAATTATTTAGTACATAAGTTAGATCATAGCTAGTATGATATGTTATGCGACCCTTCTAAATGTATAAAATACCTGCGTGTGAGATATTCAATACTACTCGGGAAATAGAATGGGATATGGTCTGACATAAGTGGTTTGATATCCACCCAAGAAACATATTCAACAATTTAAATTTACCCAATAAGGATGCACAAAACCCCAATCTTATACATGAGACTATTGCATTTTGTAAATGTCCACATATGTGGACATAAACATTAGATAAATCCTCATCGGATACATAGATGCATACTTGCACTGACACATGTACCAAGCTTCGTCCGTCCATGTGACTATCATTATGGTTCCAATACAATACTAGCAATTGTAACACTCTTAACTTAAAACATTACAAAAACAGATTTAAATTTTTTTTATACTGAACTATGACTAAAATAATAAATGTGTGTCTTTCATTTTCAAGGGGTTGTAGTGATGTGCCAATGAAAACATTAACATAGCCTATATGAACAAATGGATAAGATGGTATCTTTTCGTAATCCAACCCTGATATGAATATCCAAGGGATATTCTCCCTCTCTGCTATATTTTCTTCCCTCATTCCTCTATATTTTACCATCTCCATCTTCGATTTTACCCACAAACCACACCTCATACATCAGAAATCACCCACTTCATGCTAAGAGGTCACTCCGTCACTGGTTACAACTGAACATTGCCAAATCTGTAACTATAAACTGATTACATTTTAATTATATTAATTAGTGTTAGCTTTACAATCCGTTTGGTTTGAGCAATTTGGTCATAAATAATAAGAAATAAAGAGGAAGAGAACTCTACCTTACTTTTGGTTTACAAATAAGATAGTAAGGGTGCTTAGTAATTAGTAAAAGATTGCAAGATTTTTTCTCTCACAAAAAGTGGTGAGATTTGGTGAGAAATGAAACTGATTGGTTGGGTATTATTTCACATGACCGATATCACCCATCAAATAAAAAAAATAAAGAAAAAGAAATCTCAATCATGTCCCTATCTCGCATGCATTGCTTTCTTAGCCAGTTAGCCATCCAAACATGATAGTGAGAAAATCATTTCTTTCTTTTTCTCACCCAATGAGAGACCACAATCCTTTCTTTTATTTTCTCACCTATTTAAACAAGGTGACTGTAAACCTCCTTTCCAAAATGGTAAATCTAAGGTCATACTGTGTTCCTTTAACTGGCACTACACCAAGATAACCATGTGAAGTTGCCTAGCTACTCAAAGCAACTCGATTATTAAGATCAAATTGAGAGCTGACCCAAAATTTGAAGTAACAACAATAACAAAAAATTAGCATAAATGTAACCAAAATAACAAAAAAAAGAGCATAGATGTGATCACTTACTCAAAGGAAAAGAAGAGAGAAACAGAAGCCTGTCGAGTTTGTATCAAATACTTTACAGAGTTGTAAAAGAGCAGACTATCCAAAAGGAGGAGAAATCCCATAAAAGACACGATTCGGACATGAGATAACATGGGAACAGATGGAGTTGTTTCGATGTACTCAACCCTCTTTTGAGCCAGCCAGTGCAGAGCCTTGATTAGCAGAAGAGCAGTAACCATGGCGAGAAATGTGACCGAAAAGTCTTGGCGGAAAATGGTGATAGCAAAAAGTATTTCCATGACTTCCCGCCATGACTGCTCATTGAGCCTCTCAACCTCCGCTTCCCGGAGAGATCCAAGGAAAAACCGTTTGATTAGTTGCCACACAATACACATGATGACAAGACCCATGTTGAGAAGAAGCACCAAACTAATCTTGGATGTCGATAAATGAACCGTTGCCGGGTAAAACTGACCTCTGGTGTGAAACGCATGATAAATAACCGCCAGTGCGGCTACCAAACTAACACCCGCGTACGTCCGTAGTCTCATCATTTTGCCTATACACGCTGTTATACGAATTGATCAATCAATTCTTTGACAAATATATACAATCAACCAATCAATTATTGATAAATGTATACAATCAGCCTGCGGTTGATGTGCACGAACATAGGAGATCGAGAACAACTAAAAACATCAAATTGCAACGAACATAAACGCGCTAATGAGAATTCAAGTTCAAATCAAAGTAGAAACAAATTATTAAGTAATACGTTCGTCGAATAGATCCGAATCGAAGAACGTAATGAATGATATGACAAACCCTAGAAATGCAAGACCATGAAGAGCACAAGCACCGTACCTGTTGAAACTCTCGTTCTCTCTCTGTGTCGATTTTCCCTGTGATGATTCTGAATTTCCCTCAAGCGCTGTTTTTAATCCCAGGAAAATATCAGAGACAAAAACGATATACAAAATCAAGCCCGCGTCGAGATGGGATTGGGATTGAACTTGCTGCGTCATCGGTGGGAAATCTGCAAATGCTTGACTGACACGTGTCCAATTGGTAATTGTGGCTTCTTGTCTAGGGAAAATTAATCTTGCTTGTTTTAACCGCGTAAACGATAAAATTAGGGTTTATCGTGAAATTAATTTTATCGACAACTTGCTTGTTTTCGCGAACTTCACGAGTTTAAAATTAGGGTTTATTGTGACTTCACGAGTTGCTTGCTTCACGAAAAAATAAACCCTAGATCTCGCGAACTTCACGAGTTGTTTTCTAGGGTTTATTTTTTCATTCAGTTTTAAGTTTAAAATGTTTTTATGTGCTATTAATATTTTAGAATTAATTTATACAAAATTTTATTTTAATTTTAATTATAATTTTTACAAATAGGTGGTAAAATTAATTCTTTAAAAAATTAATCTATATGCACGTAAATTAATTTAAATATTTTAAATTATCAAAAATAACATAATAAAAAAAATAAGAAAACATAGAGTGGAATAAGGCAAACTTACATTTTACTCTAATGATAGCAAAATTTATTATATTTGCCTTGAGCATTAAGTGCCCTAAGCACTTTTAGAAATTGCCTTTGGAATGTTTGGGAAAACTTCATGTTGCGGTTTTAAATTTTTTGTTATTAATTTTAGTAATAAATTATAATTTATTTTAAATATTCATGACGTCTGTTATAAATTATAATTTATAAATTATTAATTTTAACAATAGCAAAAACAATATTTGCATAATTTCATAAATAAAATATATATATTTAAAAGGATGAAATGTGACAGAACTATAGATATATAACAAAACTATATATCAAAAAATTATATTTAATCCAATTTACAAAAAGAAAATAACTGAACCAATTATAATAAAATGTTATTTAAATATTACTTTTAAAAAAACCTTAGATATCAATTACATAATCAATTTTATCTATTACATTTTTTTATGGATATCGAGTACCTAATTCACTTAATTTTTCTTATGGTATAGCTAATTAAAATTAATGTTTAATCAATATTAAATTTAAATAACTTCTTTCTCCTGGAGCCATTGTACGAAAATTTAAAAAACCCTACAATATGCGCGTCATGCATGTAGGTTTTGTTTGGCAACTTAGTTTTAAATCATACTTAAAGTCATTTTAAGCAAAATAAGTAAAAAATTTATTTGTTAAATCTTGAAAAAACTTAAAGTTAAAAGACAATAAACAAAAAGTCTTTGGCTTAGCCCTGATTGGTAACTTAGTTTTTTTAATTCTTTTGGCTAAAAACGCAAAAAAATCAATCTTGCCCGTTTAGTAAAAAACGCAAAAAAGTTAAAAAAAAATTAAAAAGTCAAATCGAAACACAAACTACTAAAATGTTTAAATTAAACTCCTACCACTTTTAAAATACAATAATACCCCTTATTCATAACTTCTTATTTACTATCACTACCAATTACATATAATTGTTAAGATCAAATATATAAAAAGGTAAAATTGTCAACTTTGAACAAAAAGTAAAAAAAAAATTAGATTTTTATTCAAACAACTAATTTCAAAAAAATTAGTTTAAAAATTAAGTTATCAAGCAATCTACTTTGAACTGAATTTAAATTTTTAGCTAAAAACACAAAAAAATTAATTTTTAAGCTAATCACAAATCGCCGTCACTTTAAGCCAAATGCAAAAAGTCAAAAGCCTAAAAGCTTTAAATTAAAAAAATATTATTTTTAAAAATTTATTTTTACATATTTTATATTAAATATGGATCTTGTTTGATAACTTTCGACTAGTAAATTTTAAATATATAAGTTTTTTTAAATATAAATGTGTATATTAAAAGTAATGATATTTTTAAAAAATATATAAAAATAATTTAGAAAAATAATTTAGAAAAAGCAAAATGCTAAAAGCAATAAGCAAACAGGCAAAAAGTTGATGTTAAGAAATAAGATTTAAATCACTTCTTGACTTAAACAAAAAGACAAAAAGTCAATTTAGAGACAATTGCCAAACGAGGCCTTAATATACAATTTTTATCTACTTATGTAGCTCCACTAATAAAAAAAACAAATTTTCGCTGGTGCTTGATATTAATTTTTTTCGCAAAATGTTTTGCAAAGTTTAAATAAATTATTTTCGAGACTTCACCAGTAAAAATAAACTTTTACTTAGATCCTAAATTAAGGGCAAGGCTTATACTTTATTTGGATCAAGAATTTGTGGAGATTCATAATAAAAAGGGAAAAAATAAAATGAAAGAACTGAATTTATTTTAAATTTTTATTAGCTTTTTCTGAAATTAATCACTTTACAAATTAGTGATCAAAACACATTTATTGTGAATTTTTTAAAAATTAAAATCAATTACTTTGGACCCCTAACTAATAAATTTGTTTTGTTCTTGTCCACTGTATTAAGGGCTCCAAAGTGAATATCGATATATAATGAAAATTGAAAAAAAAATATATAGTTGAAGATAAATAAAGAAATATTGAAGGTTAATTTTGGAGAAGCTTTCCTATAAATAAAAATAAAAAGGTATAATTGCAGTTTGAATGAATAGTAACTTTCTTTAATTTATTTAGTAACTTTCTTAAATTTATTTTTTAATTTAAAATATTTCTTATTCTCTAAAATAAAACTTAGCTTTGCCTTGCATCTTTAAAAAGTTAGTTTTTTTAAAAAAAATTAATTTTTAAACTGTAGTATTTGAAATATTTAAAAAGTCACATTTTTTCATTTTTTTTGAGAAAAAAAAATCTACACATGTAAGGCATTTTAAATACTTTAATTTTTTTAAAATAAAATAATTATAATGCTCTCAATTAAAAGAGTCAACTTTTATCACAAAAGCAAAAAAATTATGCTAATATTCTAAATATTACAACTCAAATGCAAAAAAAATAAGAACGTAGTAAATATTTTAATAAAAAACAAAAACTTAAAAGAAAAAACTATTATAAAACATGTTTGACACAAATACATGTTTGACACAGTAAACAAAAAATATATTTTTGTTTACTTTTATAATAAAACAAATACACGTTTGACACACAAATGTTTAAAAAGTAATAGTCGAAGGCGGTGACTGGAGTTGTTAGTCGGTAATGATAATAATAGGTAGTGATGGCTGTTGAAGATGGTTGTTGGAATCGATGGCCGTATGTGATGATCGAATGTAGTGATTGAAAGTAGTGATCGGAAAGAGTGGTCGAAAGTAGTAGTCAAAGAGAATGATCGGAGAGGATTGGTAATGGTCGGAGGGAGGTGATCGAAAATGATTGCTGAAAATAGTGGTCGAAGAGAGCGGCCGAAGGGGCGATCGGATATGATGGCTAGAAGTGGTGGTTGGAGATGGTGGAAAAAAATAAAATAAAATAATTTTTTTTACAAAATAATTTTTTTTATTTATAAGAATTTAATAAATTTTAAAAACTGTGTATATTTTTCAAAAATAAAAAAATTATCAAAATGTTTTTATTTACAATTTTACAAAAAAATTGAAAAAAAAAAGTAAATACAAACGTTAGGATTGTTTTCTGTTTATGTTTTCAAATTCTTTGTAAACTATAAACAAAAATATATTAAATAATTACTTTTGTTTTCAAAAAAATTAAATTATAAACTATTTTTAAAATTTACAAAATTCTAGTAAACACAAAAAATATGTTTTGACTCATTTTATAAATAATTTTTTATTCTATATTTTCTCAAATCATCACTTCCAACCACCTCCTCTATTTATTACTTTCAATTACCACCACTAACTACCACTTCTAATTATTATTACTATCTTTTACTATCGTCATTGCTGGTGAAATTTTTAATATTAATTAAGTTAATTAAATAAATTGTGGAGACTAATGGTTTTCTTATATGAAAAATTAATATATTTATAAAAGATGAATATATTTGTAGAAGATGAATGTTATTATTAAATTAATATGTATATACATAAATATATAAATGTTATTATTAAATGAATGTTATTTATTCATGAATGTTAATATGCATATACATAAATGTTATTTATTTTTGTTCATCTCCCATTTATGAATGGATGTATCTGGCAAATCATCCATTTATGATTTTATTCTTTCATTCTCTCATTTTTCTCCATATATATAGATCAACATTCATTTCGTTTCAAGTGTGCGAGAAAAAAAAAATATTTTCATATAAAATACTTCAGAGATTACGGGTCAAAGAAAGGTGTTCTTGTTGGTGGAGTTTTGAATTCTACAACTTATGCAGAATTTGTTTGAGTCATACAACGATCAGTTGGGCTGTTGTATCCTAGAGGAGACAAGTCAAATTTTAAAGTCTGCTGCATCGGTCTCGGGTATTGCCAACCGCAGAGGGCTTGGATCTCCTTAAAGAGAGCGAGATATCCGCGCCTCAGCCTGTTCTGGTGTTGCTTGTTTTTCTAATTATTGTAATTATTGATATTTTTTCAACAATTTTAAGGAGATTCAAAAATGGAGCAAGCACTAGAAAAAATAAATGAAGGCACTAGCGATCTCAATAAGCCTTTCCGTTTCAAGGGAGCTCATTTCAAGAGGTGGAAAGAAAAGGTTCTTTTCTACCTTAGCCTTCTCAAAGTAGCTTACATTCTCACTGAGAAGAATCTGATAAAATTGCTACCGAGGAGATGACTGACTAAGAGTTTGAAGCCCATGTAGAGAAAGTGAAAAAATACAACAAACATGAGTATAACTGTCACTATTATCTTTTGAATTGTCTTGTGGATCATTTTTATGATTACTATGATACAACTTACTTTTCTGCTAAGAAAATTTGGAATGCTTTACAAAGCAAATATGATACTGAAAAGGCAGGTGCAAAAAAGTATGCTGCTAGTCGATTTTTTCGTTATCAAATGGTAGATGGAAAATCCGTTGTAGAGCAAGCTCAAGATTTCCAGATGATAGTTGCAGAAATGAGATATGAAGGCATTAAGATTGGGGACAATCTTGTGGTGGCAGGAATCATTGACAAATTTTCACATCGTGGAGAGAATTTCAAAAGTCAATGCGCCACAAACAAAAAGAGACATCTCTAGAGACTTTGACCACACGCATCCGCGTGGAGGAGGAGGTTAGAGGCCAAGATGCACTAATGACACAAGAGGATAATGGACATTCCACAAAGGTAAATTTAGTTTCTGCAAATAATAACAATTTACCCAAAAATCAATTTCCTAAGAATGCTTATATGAAACCAAACAAAAAGAACTTCAAAAATCGTGATAAACCTCACTTGAAAAGTAACCAGAAAAATATGAACCAATGACCCCCTCCACAAAATCAATATTATAATAGATGTTTTGTCTGTAGCAAGAGTGGGCATATGGCTCGAGTTTGCAAGTTCCGAAAGCGTGGCTCTTTTTCTCAGACCAACGTTACCGAGGAGCCATTTGTGGCGATGATTACAGACATTTTTATGGTGCAATCTGTGGAAGGGTGGTGGGCAGACTCTGGTGCTAATAGGCACGTATGCTATGACAAAGATTGGTTTAAAGTATATACTCCATTCAATGAAGAAAAAACCAATTATGCTTGGTGATTCTAGTAAAACCAAGATTCTTGGGAGTGGTGAGGTAGATTTGAAGTTCACCTCTAGACGAGTGCTTACTTTGAAAGATGTGCTTTACACTCCGTTCATGAGGAAGAATTTGGTGTCGAGTTATCTTCTCAATAAGGTTGGTTTCAAGCAAACTATGGAATCTAATCAGTATATGTTAACTAAAAAAGGAATTTTTGTGGGTAAGGGTTATGCTTGTGATGGAATGCTCATACTGAACGTTG
>JAULJZ010000024.1:11371632-11382000 GCA_032270985.1 Heliamphora pulchella
TCTGGGAAGCCCGAAGGGTCGTCTGATATGAGGGAAGTGATGGGGTCTTTCGTCGCCAAGCTTACGTTCAGAGAGATGTGCGTTGTGTTGAAGGAGCAGAAGGGATGGAGACAAGCGAGGGACTTCTTTGCTTGGATGAAATTGCAGGTGAGTTCTTGAAGATTTTATTGAATTTTGGATTTCAATAATGCGTTGACCCGCAATTGTAGTTGTTTTGTTAATGAATTTTCTTAATTGTTGTTCCAACAGACCAAATATAGTAGAAATGTGGTTGATTTTGATAAATTCCTTGCGGGTGCCTGCTATATAGCTTTAGACTTAGAACGGCCTAGACCAACTTACAATGAACTAATGAAGGACAATATGGATGAGTGCCATTCGTATGCTTAATTTATGTCCTTTTTAATCTGGTATTCTTTGTTGTCGATGCACTGAAAATTCTAGGGAGATTAGATTAGAAATGGAGTCTCCCCTTTGTAATTTGTATAATCAAGAGAAGCAATACTTCCAGTCCTTACCAACACACAGCTTTGCACTGAAATGAAAGTTATAGAATTTCTACCAGATATAATTATGAATAGGGTTCTAAACTGTTGAAAGCGTTGTACAGTAGATAGTTCTTTTTGGTATCCTATTATAGTCCTTTGTGTGCTGTAATGCAAATCCTTTTAGATTCCATTTGTTCTATGAAAAGAACCTGCACATATTAATTTGGTGTAATTTTAGTTTTATGCTTTAGCAGTTAACGTACCGGCCCAGTGTTATTGTCTATACAATTGTCCTGCGTATATATGGCCAAGTTGGCAAAATAAAGCTTGCTGAACAGACCTTCTTGGAGATGCTTGAAGCTGGGTGTGAGCCGGATGAGGTTGCTTGTGGTACAATGCTTTGTACATATGCCAGATGGGGACGCCACAAGGCTATGTTAGCATTTTATTCTACCGTACAAGAGAGGGGTATCATGCTTCCTGTTGCTGTTTTCAATTTCATGCTCTCATCTTTACAGAAGAAATCACTCCATGGAAATGTTACAGAGTTGTGGAAGCAAATGGTTGATAAAGGGGTTGTGCCTAACCATTTTACTTATACTGTTGTTATCAGCTCCTTTGTGAAAGAAGGTCTTACTGAGGAAGTTTTTAAGACATTTCATGAGATGAAGAATTTGGGTTTAATACCTGAGGAAGTAACTTATAGCCTTCTTATCAGTTTATGCTGCAAAAATGGCAACCAGGATGAAGCAATTGGACTTTATGAAGACATGAGGTCACGAGGAATTGTTGCAAGCAAATATACATGTGCCTCTCTTATAACACTACATTATAAAAGTGGTGATTATTCTAAAGCTGTTTCCCTGTTTTCGGAAATGGAAAGAAAGAAAATTGCGGCAGATGAAGTCATATATGGCTTACTTATTAGGATATATGGCAAACTTGGTCTTTATGAAGATGCCCAGAGAACTTTTGAAGAGGTTGAGAAGTTGGGGCTACTTAGTGTTGAGAAAACATATATTGCAATGGCTCAAGTCCATCTCAATTCAGGAGATGTTGAGAAAGCTTTGAGTACTATGGAACAAATGAGGTCTAAAAACATTTGGTATTCAAGATTTGCTTTCATTGTCTTGTTGCAATGTTATATAATGAAGAAGGATTTGGCATCTGCTGAAATTACATACCAGGCTCTATCGAAAACTGGACTTTCTGACACAGCTTCTAGCAATAACATGCTCAAATTATATATGAGACTGGGCTTAACTGAGAAGGCCAGGAACTTTGTTATCCAGATGAGGAAAGACAAAGTAGAATTTGACGAGGAGCTTCTCAAGACTGTCATGAAGATATACTGCAAGGAAGGGATGCTACAAGATGCAGAGCAGTTGATAGAAGAGATAAGTACTAGTAATCTATTTGACAGTAAGTTTGTGCAAACATTTTTTATGGCAATGCATGGAGAATCGAGGGGACCTAGCAAAGTTGAAGACCACTTAGAGCATTTGGACCAACCTAGGGCTATAGCTTTTGAGCTGATGCTTATTCTTTACTTGGCTTCTGGGAATTACAGTAAGATGGAGGAAACTCTAAAGTTGCTACTCGAGACTGCCAATGGCTTGTCCGTAGCCAGTCAGCTTGTCAGTAAATTGATCAAAGAAGGCAAGAAATTATTTAAACACTTGGTTGCTTTTTTTGGTTGAATGATCACTTAAACTGCCCATCCGTTTTCTGAGTATTTCTAATTTCTCAACTATCATCCAGTCTTACATGTATACTGAAGTATTTGATACATTGGTTGATATGAAGAATTGACGTTAATGTTATTTTAGGTGATATATCGAAAGCAGAACGTCTTTACAAGCTACTGGTTGGGCTAGATTGTATCCCAGAGTATGTTGCAAGTTCTTCTATCATTAGATTTTATGGGAAGCAGCAAAAGTTGAAACAAGCCCTAGAAGTTTTTGAGACGGTGGGCAATTCGCCTACAAATGCAAAACCTCTATACAGCTCAATGATTGATGTGTATGCTAAAAGTGGTCAGCCAGAAGCTGCATACTTCTTTTACAAGGAACAATCTAAGGGCGGGCATGATTTAGGTGCTGTTGCTATCAGTATGCTTGTCAATGCTTTAATTAATAGTGGTAAGAGTTGTGAATCTAAAGAGTTTATTGTTTCGCATGGTGGATGAGATAATTGGGGCTTCGACAGTACAAGACACCACTTATTTGAAACTAGTAATTGATATAAAACAATAAGCCGCTCATTGTGCGAAAGAGTATGCAATGGAATTTATTTGCATTAGAAGGTTAAATTTTTTTATCTTCACAATTTTGAATATCCTTCAGTTATTTGTAATTTCTAACCTTCTATATCTCTCATTATCTCTACAACTTCAATACCATCTGCTTTCTTGGTGATTTTGAGGAAGTGTGAAATTGTTTGGTGGATATCAAACAGTGCTAAAACAATCAAGATCTAAGGCATAGTATCATATAATTCTGAAGTGGCTTTTATGTTCTTCAAAGGGCTTAATATTACTGTTTTGGATATACACTTCCATTCTAATACTGTATTCAATTTTAACCATCAACCTGTACGTCTGTGCTCGCACACATGTGCAAGTGCCTAGGAGGCTTATAATGTCTCTAGCATAGTGTAATATGCCTATTTGTTTGATTTGTAAATCTCTTAGGTTCAGCATTGATGAGTGATAACTGATTTGCAGGAAAACATCGAGAGGCAGAGGATGTCATTCATAGTAGTTTCCGTGACAACATGGATCTTGATACGGTGGCATACAACACCTTTATCAAGGCAATGCTAGAGGCAGGTTAGCACAGTTGTTTGCTCAATTTATGTAGGAGCATATGGACAAAAGAAAGTTTGGGATGAAACCTACTGGCTTTACAGGTAAATTGCATTATGCTGCCAGCATTTATGAGCGCATGCTTTCCGCAGGAGTCCTTCCATCACTTCAGACATATAGCATCATGATAAGGTAAGCTCAAGCTGTTTGGCTCGCTTGGTCCTTTTAAACAGAGATGCACCACTTAAAAAGAAAGAGAAATAAATATAACAATAATGAAATAGAAGGAAAAGACCTTTATCTATTCATTCTGGTGAAACAGTTAGTATTTTTTGCAGTGTGTATGGGAGAGGCCGGAACCTGGATAAGGCTGTAGAGATGTTCAACAAGGCTCGAAGCATGGGTGTGTCCTTGGATGAGAAGGCATACTCCAATTTGATATGCTACCATGGGAAGGTTGGTAAGGATTTGTTTCTCCCTTAACTGAAATAAGAGAGATTTCTCCATTACTCACATGAGAACATAAACCAAACCAAACCAAACCAAACCAAACCACACTAAGCATTGTATCCCAATTGTTTGAAGCCAGTTACATGATTCATTTTTCTCCAGTCTACTTTTTCAAGGGCTATACATTTAGTTAACTTTAATAAATTTATATCATTTCTATCATAATATCCCATGTCAATTTAGGTCACTCTTTTGAAAATATAAGAAACTTTAATTCCTGATGTTTTAATCTCTTGCAAGATATTATGGAGACTTGTAAGATTACAAGTTAGATTGAAACTGGATACAGCCAGTTGTGGTACTTAAAGCATAGTTACTTAAAACAGACTTGACATATCGTATAAACAGACAGATTGTTGCTCACCAAGTCTAGTATGCTTAGGTTTTAATGGCTATAGCTTGCCTAGCCAAAGGGAAAATATGTAATGGTACTATTCAGCACATGAACTGAAAGTCATGCAATGTTGGATTGCATAGCTGGTACTAACCATGGGTAAAAAGCATTTAGATTTTTCTGACTTGCCATCGTAAAGTCATATGCCATATCTATTCCATTTACCTTCAGTTGTTAATTCTTGTTATTGTTAACAGATATTTCTCAAGTGCTTGAGATTACCACGTGATGTTAAAATATGTTTTTGGTCTTGTAGGCAAGGTTCATGAAGCATCCCTTCTGTTTAATAAAATGCAGGAAGAAGGAATGAAACCTGGAAAGGTATTGACATATTTACTTCGAAATTTTGAAAGGTCGTGATAAAAGAAGACGCAGGCTCCACTGTGTTGGTAATAGTTGTAGATGGAAGGCACCCTTAGGAAATGTTTGATGATAGTGCAGACTTAAAATTCCTATCAGCTCCTTGGGCCCCTAATGAAGTGTGTCTGAAAGCCTTATGAAAATATAATAGTACTACTGTCATTATATTTGAGAATATAATAGTACTACTGTCATTATATTTGAGATAGTGTTGGAAATTTGAAAAGAGGTACACTTTTTTTTATTAGCAAATACACACCCACACCCACACCCACATCTTGCACTTGACAAAGTTTGAACTCCAACCTCCCATTTGGGAGGCTAACACCCATGAGCCAAAGGCCAATTGGTAAAGAGGTACATGTTGATGAACTTTGTAGGATCATATTCAGGGTCAGATAAAATTGGAATTTTTTCAATTTTTAATGATTTTTTTGGTAATTCCCCCCCCCCCCCCCTACCAAAATAAAAAATAAAAAATATCATACCGTGGTGAAAGCCGAATTTGTGCTCTCAAGTGCTTGGAAAAGAATTATAAAATGGTAAACCATGGTTTTTTGTGCTACTTTAACTTTGAACATTCTAATTTAATGTTCCACCCTTTAAGTTTTCATTTTCCTTCTTTACTGAACTCTGCTTACAAAAAAAGAAAAAAGTGTCACCCTTTCATTGCTTGGATGAAGCATAAGATTGTATTAACAATTGGTCGTTACTGTCTATTAAACTTTTTGGATGTTGTCAAACAGTCAGTATGATTCTTACTTGACTTGATGGGAAAATGCAGGTCAGCTACAATATTATGATGAATGTATATGCTACTTCAGGATTGTATGGTGAAGCAGAGCAACTTGTCCATGCCATGCAGAAAGATGGTTGCTTACCTGACACCTTAACTTACCTTGCCCTTGTTCAAGCCTATACGAAGGGACTAAAATACTCAGAGGCAGAGCAAGCCATTATTTCAATGCAGAAAGGAGGAATTCCCACTTCTTGTGCTCATTTTAACCTCTTATTGTCTGCTTTTGCAAAAGCTGGCTTGATTCAGGAAGCTGAAAGGGTTTATGGGGAGCTCATTGCAGCTGGTTTAACTCCTGATTCTGCTTGTTATCGGTCCCTGCTGAGAGGTTACATGGACTATGGACATATCAAAGAAGGCATCTCCCTCCTTGAAAGCATAAAAGGATCCGTGGAACCTGATAGGTTTATTATGAGTGCAGCTGTGCACCTGTACAAGTCAGCGGGTATGGAACTTAGAGCTGGAGGGTATTTAAATTCCATGAGAAGTTTGGGCATCCCATTCCTGAAAAACCTTGAGGTTGGATCAAAGACAAAAGCTCCCTGAGTGGCAGAGCTAATTTAGGCAATGCTCAGCTTTATAATTATGAGAAGAAAGTGAAAGGATAGTCATAGAAGCAGAAAGTTGAGGGCTATATATGCGTAACCGCCATATGTTTGCGTTATTTGAGACCCGCTGAGTTGGTAATTCTCATTTGACCTGTAGTTTGAATAGCTCCTACTCCGACTCCTGTTGGAAGAATGGAAATTTATTGGTCATAAGATGTTCACATTAGATGATAAGATGGGGCGTTGGAACCGGGCTGGGATAACTGTGGTATGACATGAGCCTTCATTTTGGTGGCTTGTGGATTTGGAATTTCATATTTGTGGTGACTGAAGAATTCTACAATACTTGGAGGTAGCTTTGACAAAGATGATGCTATTGTAGCTTCTCCTTGCATAGAGTGTGCACTTGCATTTTCCGGCATTAGCACAAATTTATTGGTGATTGGTTTACATCTTCATGTTCAACATGTAAGTTTTCACATTGATTTTGAGGTATCAATCTATTCTTGTTGAAACATGGTTGCAGCTGAGACGTGTGTATCAAATGGACGTATACAGGTAAGGTTAATATATGTATATATAATTTATTTCCACAGCATGTAATTAGCTAGATTAACATAATTATGCTTTTCAGTGTGTTAATAAATAAACAATCAAACTGTAGTTGAAACTTGAAAAAGCTGTTCCAGTGGCAGCCATACAAGCCCTTGGTTCCATGAGATGAAACTTTCATATTCCATCTGTAGAAGATGGCTTCAGTGTTGTTTTCATTATAGTCTTGTGCTCTCTTTTCTCCTCTTCTTTCTATTTACAGTTTTGTATTTGTAAATAGAATAAGTGGAATCTACAATTGCGTATTGATGTTGGCAACATGCTATGTTCTATGCATTGTAAGTACACTTATTAATTGTTTCCTTTATGTTCTCCTTTCTTTTAGAATGGCGTGGGGAACAAACTGATGTGCGAGCATCTTGAATTTGCTGGTGGCATAAGTTGACAAGGATGCCTTTTTTTTTTCCCACCCTGGTAATGTAACTCCGTCAAATGCATAACTAGCCCCTTACTTTTTGGGATTTATCTATGCTATTATATTAAGGGAGAGTACCTACTTGGTATTTCCTTTACACCGAAGTTGTATGTATTTTTCAATACCAAAAATATTCTTATTTGGTGTTACTTTAAATTTAAAACGTGTGAACTTTTTGTTTCCCTTTGTTACTTAATTTAAAAATTATAACTCCTCAATTTAAAAATCGAATTCTAACCTTTTAATTACTTTAATTTGTAAATATACAATTGCACATGCATGCGTGTGTTAACTGTTAGTTACGAATATTGCTCAGCCACTTTAGTTGCCATTCCGTGCATACATAGTCTTGTCCCTTATATCACAAGTAATTACTTAGTAGTCCCAGATCTCATATGACATTGTTTATGTGGTACTTTTATTTAATAATATAGTAAAAAATACTGCAGAATAATGTGGATGCACTTTTAGTGGGTAGATAAAAGGCAAACATAATTTATTTTGCGTATTAAATATGTTTATTTGTTGAGAACATCACGTGGTATTTTTTACATAATACCAGAAGTGAAAAAATAAAGTCGGTAATCAACAACTAAACAAACCATAATAAAAAGAAAAATAATAACACGAGATTTACGGGACAACTCTATGAGACAAAATATCTTACAAGATGAAAATCACTTACCAATCTTCCAATAATTTTCATTATTAAAAACAAGAAGTTACAATATTTTAAACATTTAGGAATTATAGAACTTTATACGGTGCACCTAACTTAGAAAATCTTTTGCAAGTTTTCACGATGTCTACTCTCGGTGGGCTTAATTTTGTCAATCTTCTTGATTTAATAGTAATCACAAAGCTTCTGCTTCGATTTTTGTATCTTAAGGTTTTATTTTCACGATAAAAGATGATGGTGGTCAACACAATGTGTGTAGACTGTGTAAATAAAAAATTAATCTAAATCATATATATGGGGTAAGATTATCAGTGCATGAATCTAAATTAGAGTATTAGATTCAAAGATAATGCTTATTAGCCTCTCATGTGTCTCCTAATTTGTCCCTCAAAATTTTGGATAAAACATAATAATATTTGGTTACTTAATTCTATGACCTTATATCACTAGCGGTGTCCAACGCATATTACTATGTCTAGTGTTGTATGGTAAACTATTAGTGCTATTCAGCAGATATTATACGTACAACAGTATCCACCTAAAGATAAGTATTGATTAGTGGATCTCAATTTTAAAATTATGAAATATGATTTATTAAAATAAAATTATTTAGATTTGTGCCTATAAAAGACTTCAATATAATGTGAAAGTGCAAGCATAATGATCTTAGACTTGATGGGATTGGAGCGATGGAAGTTATAATTTCTCACTTTGAAGAAGTTTGTATTGTTTGCAACTTTTAATACTACAGCTCACTGAAACACTATTAAAAAATTTAATAAAACAAACTTTGATAGTTTATCCTATAAAAATTGTCAAAAATCGTAACAAGAAGTACCTTATAATTTGACTCGTTTATCCTTTTGGAAAAAAGGATATTTTTCAGCTTTTCTGCTCAAGAAATTAGAAAAGGATTTTCTTCTACAAAGGGAAAAAAAAAAGGCGGAAAAGCTGAACTTTGATTGGTTTTAACCTCTTGTTATTAATTTGGTTATACTTATTTTTAATTTTTTTTAAAAATTAGTAGTTTTTTAAAAAGTTTTTTTCGTCTTTTTTTTTAATTTATATTTTTTATATTTTAATTTAAATGTTTTGCTTTTTTAATTACTTGTTATGAAAGAAATCTAAAAAATATGCAAGTTTAGGTCAAAGTTAAAAAAATTTACAAAAAAATCAAAAAGGCTGCCAAGATTACTTTTTTCGTCATATATTAATACTTTTTTGAGGTTCTGGCAAAAATATTTTACTTTTTTATTTTTTTTTGTGACAAGAGATTTTTTTTTTAAAAAAAAAGCACTACTTATACTTAAAACAAATTCACCCAAAAAAAAAAAAAAACTAGGCTGAACACATATTTAGCGTCTATTTAGGATGTCTAAAAAGTTTATTTTTTAAAAAGTTTAGTTTTTTCAGAAAAAGAAGAATAAAAAAATTAAATTATTTGAGATAATAATTTTTTTAATTTTTTATTAAAAATTTTAAAATATTATTATTTTTAGCTTTTAAATGGTAGTTTTTAAAATATTAGCACGATTTTTTATTTTATTTTTGTGAACAAGGCTAATTTTTTTAAGTAAATGTATTATAATAATTTTGTTTAAAAAAATTAAAGTGTATAGAATATGTATTGATTTTTTTTTTGAATTAAAAAATAAGAAAAGTTAGTTTTTTCTTAAAAACAAACCAAACATCTTAAAATTTGATTTTTTTAAAATAAAAAACCATTTAAAAAAAAATAAGTCAGCTTAAATACTATTCCAAATATGCCCTTAGTATAGGAAATGCGAACTGACATTAAAGTTAATTATCGGCAGCAACAAACATAACTTGGAATTAAAAAGAGTAATCCAATTATAAAAAGAAATAAAAAATGATAATGAAAATAGAACCTAAAACCAGGTGATAAAATTACCTCTTTATCATCTTCATTTCAGCTTCTAACCTGAACTGAACCTTCTTTTATCGGACAAATCAGAGGCATCTCATTCTCTCTCCCTCTCTCTCTTCTCTCGTTCAATGGCGGCATGCGGAAGAAAAGCGGGATATGCGATTGCGTCGAATCTGATGAAAACCCTAACGCGATCGTCCAATTTCGCTTCAAACTCGAGAAGTCTCAGCGGCGTTGTTAGCAGTGAAATCCTCACCTCCCACACCGCTAAATGGATGCAGGTTTTCTGGCCTATTCATTCACGCTCTTTAATTAATTTTCTCCCTATGAGTCTATGACTATGTATGCATCTCTACATAATGTTCCATCATTTGTCTCGTCCAGACCAGAATCTTCTTGATCCCTAATCATTGATTATTTGATCTATTTATACTTTCCGCCTTCCGTTTGGTCTTCGATGAAAGAAAGCCATTGGCGTTTTTCCATTTCGTTCTTTGCATCCAAAACTTAGTAGGGAATAGGAATTTGCTGCACAATAAATAATAAAAAGAAATTTTCGAGAACAAACTTTACCTTGTTAAGGATTTAAGACGAATATGAAGAGAAAGTCTATCCCAGTGAATGATAACGTTTTTCTGTTAAGAGGATTGCCCTCAATTAACCGGACACTGGTTGGCAATCATTAGGGGCTGCTAAAGCTGACTTTTGACAACAAAAGCATCCCTTCCCCCGCCTCCACATAATTAATTGGCCCTTTTCAGCTTCTTAAAGCGATTTCTACCGCATAAGTTGGAAGTGCATAGGACAGATGATTTTGACTGTTAGTTTCTCGTCTTTCCTCTCGTATCTCTCTTTTTGGTTTATTTATTTAT
>JAULJZ010000024.1:11385974-11405719 GCA_032270985.1 Heliamphora pulchella
CCCATGGAGTTGATCAATGAAGTTCCGCCCGTGAAGGTTGAGGGCAGAATTGTTGCTTGTGAAGGAGGTTAGTTTGTTTTCCAAGTGTGTGAACTCTCTCTTTTGTAATTTTATGAAAACGTTACCTCATTTAATGCTAATTTCTGGTTGCAGACAGCAACCCTGCGCTCGGACATCCGATTGAGTTCATTTGCCTTGACCTGGATAAACCAGCTGTGTGCAAGTACTGTGGTTTACGCTATGTTCAGGACCGTGGTCACCATAGCCATTAAGAGTCCAGGTTGTTGGTGTCCTAGTTTTCTTCACATTATTGTGTTCGAAACTGTAATTTCATGAAATCTGTGTACTGATTGCTTGCAAACTTTCGTTATCAGTGGAATAATAATTCGATACTGACTGTTCTTATTATCCGTTTGGGTCTAGATTGCTGTCAAACTAATTTTCTTTCGCCTGTGTTTTTCCTACAATGAATTGTGTGATTAGCGGTGCAGCCGGTGAAACATTTTGATCTTGCAATTGGAGCAATATTAAAAATATATGTATATAGGGTAAAAGGCTCGCTGTTATGGAATGGAACCCCTTTAGGCAGGTTGGCTTCGTGTTGAAATTTTGTACGTTTGTTTACTTTGCGAGTTCTGTACTTGTTCTGTACTTCATTTCAATAGTTTTCACTTGGCTTCTCTTCTTTCTCCATTCATGAACGCCAGAGGTGCAGCAGTATTATGGCAATTCAAAATTTTTTTTCCTCCTTTTTTTTCTCTTCTGTTACCAGTAATATTGTTGTTGGATTGCCCGAATGAATTGCCAGCTTCCAGTTTGGATCCCCCCTTTCCAGCTTTGCCTTAACTCCTTGGTCCTGGCTCACAATGGGAACCAAACGTGTGAACCAAACTGCACAAGTACCACAGAAATGGAATGACATTACAAGAAGACACCTGCATCAACACAGTACCTCGCATAAGGTTCTGCTCAATTGCAAGCAACATTATGAAAAACATAATTTCCCACTCCAAATACTCCACACACACACACACACACACACACACACACACACAGAGAAAAAAGGAAGTCACCTCAGTTCCGAGAGAGATTGCAAGAAGCACAAAAACCCACAGAAAAAGACAATGGACCAAATAAGTAAAGAGGTTGATGGACCAAGCAAAGAAGAAAAAAAGAGCAAAGAGCACAAGGGGAAGTGAAACAAACACACAAATATGACATGTGACTTGTGAATACTTTCATAAGTACCACAGTAAGATTGAATCAAACCTATGGTGACCATACCAAAACTCAATAATTTATCACGGTAAGATTGAATGGAACCAATGGTGGACATATCCCCTGGAGACCGGGCAAATAATGACTACCTCTAGCCTAAAAATAAAAATGGCCCATGGCCGACAAGATAAGCAGATACATGCTCATTCTTAACCGACAAAAAAAGTAATTTTTTTTTCCATATTTGTAGCATTCAAACTCTCCCATCAGGAACTATTTCCATCAGCAGCAGACAGTTTCTTTCTTTGTTGATGCTCTGCAACTTTATAATCTACTACTTCACGGAATAAATTGGGATCAAGCACACAATCCTTACTCCCATAAACAGCAGCTTGAACGCTTGCCATCAGCTTTGCTATCTCTCTACCTGAGAATCCTTCAGTCTTCGCTGCAGCTTCCTTCAGAATATCATCAGTCAAGCCCTTGATCTCTATCTTCTGCTGTTGTTTCCGGAACAAATGGAAAAACAAGCCCGATTTCCTTGCCCCTGCCTGAGCTATGTACTTGTCCAAATAGAGTTTCAGTAGCTTGAAGCGTTCATCCTCACCGGGCAAAGGGAACTCAAGGACCTCATCAATACGATCTGCCACAGCTGAATCAAGATCGCCAGGGCGGTTTGTAGCAAGAGCAAGGACTATGTCCTTGGACTGGTCACCTGTGCGGAAGAGGAGGGCATTGAGTGCACTCCTTTGAGCTTCACTCATATAGGTTTTGTTTCGCCTGAAAATTTTCATCAATAAACCAGATTCTGATGGTTAGGTTTAATCATTGGCAGTCGTCAAATTGAAAATGCTGACATACTTCACATAAAAGGAGGATCAAGTCCAAAACCAAATTACGCATCGTTTTACGAAGTGGATAGCACAAATATTTATCCGTTAGGTATTACCAGTTAGTTGGAAAGATTAATAGCTTCTGTGGATGACAACTAAGTCTTTTTATCTTTGCAGCATTTTAAATAAGCATATTTTACATCAGAATTTATGTGTTACATTGTCACAACACTTCAGCATGTTCCATTTCTATCCCTGTCCCCTAGAAGTTTTAAGGTGGAGAATTGGTTTCCTTTTAAGAGCCACTGAGAGGAGAAAAACAAAAAAATATTGTGGTTGGCTAGTATATTAATGGGAATTGCATAGGCACCATAGCCCAAACTACCCATCCGATTCTCCAAAAACGATTCTGTTGCAACATTCATAGATAATGTAAAATATATCATTCAGATAAAAGATTTTGAAGAGGTCACCAGTTTGTTGAAGTACCAAGATGTGACAGAGAGCTTATTAGATGCCATGGCTATTTCAAGACAACTTGCTAAGGACTATAGAAAAGAGAAGTATTTGCTTTTGATGATTTAATGTGAAAGGAGAACAACATTTCCCAAACACACCTCCAGATGGAACTTACTGGACATCAAAATAATGCAAATATCACTTACTCGCACAAAAATGCATCTGCTTCATCAATGAAAAGCAATAAACCTTTCTTCGACTTCTTGGCCCAGTCAAACAACTGGTGTATCTTGGTAATGGCCTGCGGACCCAGTGGTGCCACATCTCCACCTGTCATTAATGCGTATTCTAGCCCCTGAGAGCAAAACAAACAATTACCACAAAATCCCTACGGCTTTGTTCAGTTGTTAAGAAAATCATACGAGAAAATGATTCAAGAAAAAAGTGAAGTGAAAGAAAAGAAAGGAAAAATGAAATATATGGGAAGTAATTTCATTTATTTGTTTAGCTTGCAAGAAAGTTATTAAAAAATTTAGTTTTCAACTTTCCCGGTTGCATAATTCCATACTTTTTACATGATATGTTTTGTTGGAAAATGTTTCCCTCGAGGAAACTATGATCGTGGGACCCACATTTTTTTGTGGCAATTGAACAAGCACATAGAAAAATAAATGGTTATTTTTTTTTTCCTTTTCTTTTCCATCAGCTGAACAAAGCCTAAGGATACAATATATTCTTCATGAGCTATCCAATTGAATTACGAAATCAAAACAGAGCCTACAACCCAAAACCCTGATCCCAGGCTTCCATAACTTCTGGGCCCATTACCGTTTCATCCCCAAAGCTTTTCCCAGCATTAAACTTTAATAGCATGCTTATCGGGGAAAAGAAAAACATGCTTAACATAGTTATTGAACATCCACAAATTGTAAAACCCAGCACGCATGTAAGTTCAGTCCCACATATGTCTAACTTCTAAAATTTTTATTCGCTCACTAAGGGAAAAATTATGGCAGTGACCTTATAGTTCAATAGAACACAGTCTGTAAAATGAGCCATAGGAAAGAACATTTACGGCAAATAAATTGCAACAGAAAACCACAAATGGGAAGGAAGGAGGGAGGAAGAAAGAGAGAGCATACAGATTTGTGTGCCAGCTCTCTAGCAGCCATAGTTTTTCCTGTTCCAGGAGGACCATAGAAGAGCATGTTCCGAAATGGTGCCTGATGGGATTTTGTATTGGCAGTTGCACCAGCTAGCTGCTGAATTCGTTTTTGAAGAGAAGGGTTTAAGATAACGTCACCAAAACCATTCCCATTATTGGAGGCAGACACTTTATCAGTGTCACGCGATAGAGTGCTCATACCACGAGAAAACAATCCTGACCAAGGGTATTTCCCTCTGGAGGACTCTCTGATCAATGATGGTTGCCCTAATATTCTGTCCACATAGCTCCAAAGCACTCTTGCACCCTCTCTACATCGCAGAGGACAAACTAGAATAAGATATATCATTACATATGGATGATGGAGAAAAATAACATAATTCATCTAACAATTAGTATTGCCGAATCATTATCATGTTTAGTACAGAGACAAGTATACTTCTTGTAGCAGGACACTGCATTTGAGTTCATGAAAATAATACAGCCCCATAATATAACAGGAAGTAATACTGAATATAACATATGATAGCTCACTTCCTCAAGTGGATTCAATCCTCTAAAAATACCAAACATTCATTTTAGGATTCCAATACCTTGTTGTGTATATCCCTGCTGCAAGAGCTGTTACTCCACCAACAGCCACAACCAGCTTATTTTGATCAGTTAATATGGCCCGCAGACCTCCTGCATGTTCACAGATAAATCCCCATCAAGCAAACCTCTTTCATATCTAAATCAATAACAGAACACTGCCACAACAGTGGCATCTATAGGCATCAAGTAGAGAGTTTTCTGTCTTTTTATCAAATCATCAATCACAAGTTTTTGTCATGGCTGCTTCCTATCAAGAAGGCATCACAATGAAAGAGTGTTGATTCTCAACCAACGAATTCCATAATGATCACCAATTTCACAACAAAATTTGCTTAGAAAGAGGCAGTTAACTCCTAGCATTAAAACAACACAATCAAAAACAGAATTTAAAGGAGGAAAAAGAAAGAATTTAAAGAACGGTTTTCATTTACTCCCCAATGTGTGTAGAAAGTTAAGGTTTCATTCAAGAAAAAAGTAATTCAAGAGTATTATCTAAATCACTGCACAATATCAAGTTTCTTGTGTTATTGTGTTTGTAAATAATCAATTACCAAGCATTTAATATCCATGCATTGGTGTATGTAAAAAGGCATGTCCAAACACACAAAGAGAACAAAGGCAGAGGATATGAACCTAAGGGAGTCACTAAAATTATATGGTAAATGCATAACCAAAAATTTGGAAGAAAATGTGAGGACCAAAAGGAATATGAAGAAGGCGCTCGTGCGGTGAGGATGGGGGGTGGGTGGAATAGGCAGGGAGAGGACTAACGCCTGTTGTGGGTCATCACTATTGAAGGACCAAAAAAACAGGGGAAAAAAGGAATTGGAAGAAAAATAGAACAACAATATTGGATATATTTCCTATTTGACCAAAAATAAAAAAACTATCATCCCAAAAGGCATATGCATCAAACTAGCAAAGAGTGTTAAGATATACGCTACGTCAAACATGGACCATTCCATATGGGGAATCAGAACTAGAACATGGTACCCAATACACTCCAACATATGGTACTATAAGGGTAGGATTGTTTCAATCACAATATTAGAAATCAAGGTACTTTTAAATGCGAGAGAAGTTTTCTTTATAATCATATAATAGCACAATTATAGGAGCATTATACCCCATCTTTATACTTAGTATTATCAAAACTCTGCTCTTTCTAGATTTTAGTTCATTTATTTGATTTTTTTCCTCCTCAGCAGAACTTTTGAGAAAATACAAAGGAAAAATTTGTAAACAATTTTCTTTGCTAAACTTACAAGTTTGGAACCGGAATATACAATGTTTCGGAACATGCATTCCAACGCAAATTACATGGGTAGTAGCAATTTCTGGTAACACCAGTTAAGATCCAACATGGGCATTAGAGCTTTGTTTCTAGATGCTTATGGAGTTGGTTATAGGCACACACGATAACCGAAGTACCTCCAATATGATCAAAAGTTGTATTTATGGCAGCAACCCATTTCTCTCTCTCTGCATTTGCACGCTCTACTAACATGCGTCTATTAACATCTTCAGCAAGCTTTGCTTCATGGGCCCTCCCTTCTGCTTCTGCCATAGCCTTCACCCTTATTGTTTCACGTTCAATCTCAGCTTTCTCCCTTTCTGTTTGCCGACGCTGTGCTTGAATCTGCTCTTCAGTTGCTCGTCTGGCTTGCTCCTGCCTAATAGCTGATTCTTCTTGCATTTTTACAAGCTCTTGATTTCTTGATCTTTGATGCTCATTTTCTGCCTGGAATAATTATATCCTTCATTGCAAAAGCCTCTAGCATGAACTAAGAACAAACTAGAGTATACATACCTGCATTCTCTTCCTTGCCAATTCATCCTCATAGCGAGCCATCTGGGATTTTATTTGTGCCTGTTGCTGAGCCAGCTTTTTCTGTTCTTCATAAATTACTTTTTGTCTCTCCTGGAAAATAGAAGTTCACAAGGAAATCACACCAGCGTATATTTAGAAAGCATTTACACATAAGAGGCATCATCAAGAAACATTGGAACCTTGGGAGTCACCTATTTAAAACTAGAAAGAAGTAACTCTAAATATAATGGAATTCAATCCCCCACAGTTGTACGTCCT
The DNA here is from genome assembly GCA_032270985.1 of Heliamphora pulchella. NCBI lineage: Eukaryota > Viridiplantae > Streptophyta > Magnoliopsida > Ericales > Sarraceniaceae > Heliamphora > Heliamphora pulchella. Next base: position 11,392,333 of record JAULJZ010000024.1, read on the forward strand.
ACTTAATAGGGCAAGTCTGTGTTCATCCTATAGAGATCGATAAGGAAAAATGACACTAAGTGAGAAGCCTAATTCATTGAAGCGCTGGCTACTAGGGAAGAATCCAATGAGGAATCTATTCATTACCAAGTGGGGACAGAGGTACGGGCTTTGGTTCTATCTTAATTTAGGGTGGAGTGAGTATTCCCCATTGTAGTGGATGAGAAACTTGAGATCCTTTATAATTGGTGGCGCATAGTATGGGTAAACCGTAAACGGTAGAAGTAGTTGTGTCTTTTGATTCCCTAATGCATTTTATGGGTCATTGGGGTGAGTGAAATTGTAGATCATTGGGTGGTACATACGTTCTATTGTATTGCCCAAATGCCCAATGTATATTTATAAGTTTCTTGAATAGTTGAAGTCAATAGTTATCAACCATTCTTTGGACCAATTCTTGGTTTTTGACACATGAGGAGGTGTACAGTTCTTTTCATGTTTTTGTCTCTCTTCCTCCCTTTTGTACACAAGTAGCATGTACTTTGGTTGTCTTTTAATGAAAATAGTTTGTGTTGTGCAAGAGAGAGAATGAAAGAGAGAGATCCAACGCAACAAGTAATAGTAGGCAGCTATAAATCTCAATGGCCAGTTCAAGGAAAAAATTTCTAAATGGGTTGCATAACGATCGTGATATAATCACTCTCCAAATCATCATCATTGTGCGTGGATTTAGCAAATAAACAACTTTATGCAATTATCTGCATTTCTTCGGTTAAACAAAGGTACTAAACGAGTGATCATCTATCAAACTCCAGTACATAAATGTCAACCTTTTCATCCAGTAAATCAAAATCAAACCTAAATTGAGATAAAATGACATGATAGAACCTCCTTAAAGCTCTTTTGTTGTCTATCAAAAAAAAAAGGAAGTGCAGTAACATCGAAGTAAATTACAGAAGTGCAGGAAAATCATAAGAAATTGATGAAGAAATGCCAATGATACCGTTTCAGCTTGAGCTTGCATAGCTTTAAACTCCGCCCCTTTGGCAGCCAATTCTGTCTGCCTCGTATCTTCTTGCTTTTTCATTACCTCGAACACCTGAAACGGCATCAAGCCAACATTAACTACCAGTCATTGCCTTAAATGCACAAATTCCTCAACGAAAATTAGACATCAAATCCGGCGTGCATATCGTTCTACCTCCACACTAGAATCAGAAACTAACTCATTACCAAAACAGATGCTTCCTGTCCAAAAAGCCACCACAGATTTTCTCCACAAAACACCTAGGCACAATAAATTAATAAACAGAAAAATCAGAAATAGCTCAAAATTGAGACCTTTTTGGCATTGGCAGAGCTGCTAATCTCTCGAAGCGCCTTTGCACCCCTCTCCAGCGCCTCCGGATCAAATCCAGCGGACGTGGTTCGTGGATTATCGTTGCGAACCCGTGGAGGTTCAGCATCCGCCGCCGAAGATTGAGACAACGGAGAAGATTCCGGAGAAGCTTGAGGAGGCGCCGAAGAGAACGGAGAGAAGTTGAAAGGGCCATCGGCATAGGCATGGTCGACGCCTAATGCTGCAGAGGCTAGGGCTGCGAGAAGCCCTGCACCAGTACCACGAAGTCTCGCCATTTTCTCTCTAAACCTAATTGAGCTCTAATTCAGCTCCAGAGAAGAAGAGGATTCTGGACCTCGACTGTAAGAATTTCACCGATAAATATTAATGAAAAAAAGAGGTATGTCTTGGAGGACAAGAAAGAGGCCATTGGTGTAGGTTGTGTCCATACAGAGACACAGGCTCAGGCAGGAAGGAAGAGGGAGAGAGAAGGCTACAGGGTTTTTGTAGGGTTTCTCCCGCTACATGGCGATTTGGGAGATGGGCTTTCTACACAGCCGGTGGCGGCTAATTTTTTAAACCCGGTTTGTTTTTATTCAATTTTGTATAGTTTTGCTCAAAATTTAATTATTATTTTATGGAATTATTATATTTGTATAGTTGCAAGTTTTGTGTATTTATCTAGTTTTTTAGAGAAAAAAAAACACATTTAAAAGGCTTAATTTTGGAAGATACCCAAAAAGTATTGCGGCAACCAATTCTAAAAATGTCAAATATAAATTTTATGCAAAATCTTGGTTTTGTTTGGTTTTTTAATTTTTAATTAGGTTTAGACTCTGACTGTTAATTTTAATTTTTTAGCTAAAAATATTAAAAAGTTAAAATTATTCATTTGTTAAAAAAATAAAAAATTAAAAAGACAAATCAAAACACAAATTTCAACCACTTTTATAATACAATAATACTTCTTATTCATAATTTATTTACTATCATTATCAATTATATATTGTTAATATCAAATATATAGAAGAGTAAAAATTTTAACTTTAAACAAAGAGTAAAAAAATTAATTTTTTATTCAAATAACCAACATTAAAAAAACTATCATAAAACTAAATTAACAAACAACCTATTTTAAATCTAATTTAATTTTTTAATTAAAAATACTAAAAAGATTAAATTTTAAACTAGTTCCTTAAAGTCTTTTTAACTTAGAAGTTCAAATGAACTTTTAGTTTCGTTTTTTTGTCAACATAAATTCTTAACCTTTTTACGAATTGATTTTTAAATTTTTTTTAAATTTTTTAACATAAAATATTTTTATATATTTTATAAGATGGCATAATTTTTATTATAATATTCGTTCTTTATAAAAATTATACTTTAAAAATATACTTATCAATGTCTATTAAACAAGATATATATTGAATATAAAATTATATAACAATTAAAAAAAGTTATAACAATTTATTTTTAACTTATTGTCTAGTTATTTTTTGATTTAAAGTCACGTTAAGTCAAAACTTAGCGTCTTTTGGCTTTAAATTACCCATAATATTTACTAAATAAACTTTTTTACCTCTTTTACTTAAAATTTTATTTAAATAAAAAGTCTAACATGAATTGAACAACTCAATATGTATCTTATGTTGTATATAACCATGTATATCTATATATAATAACAAAATTTTGTTAGCTCTTTGAACTCGAAACTATTAATTCTAATTTTTTAAATTTTTTTATTTATAGAATACAAAACTATACATATCAATTGCTGATTGATTCCTTCATTGACCACAAATTCTAAAACTAAAATAATAAGTTTATTTAAAATTTTATTTATTACATTGATTATTAATTTTCTGATGAATATGATAATATTATTCAAATTCTTAATATATAATATTTTAAAATATTACAAAAAATAATACATATGCTAACTTTCTCTAATAAGAAAGTAGGGGTGTGTACACGGTCCAAATTAGACCAATTTATCAAAAAATCAAGAATTGGACCGTTCATAACTGTTCCAGTTTTTTAGAATCGTGTCCGAGCTGTTCAAGTAACGGAGCCGGACCGGAACATAGATTGGACACGGTTCGGTTAACGGTTCTAACTAAAATTCAGCAAAATACATTTTCAAACAAATACATTCCCAACCAAAATGAATATATTTTGATGATTTAAACCGTTTATTTTGTTGTTGTTAATTTATATATTGTTATTATAAAAAAATAAATTAATCGGATATCTTTAACTACCAAAACAAATCATATTTGTGATAATAAAATAATAATAAAATAAATATCACAGTTTATTTTTATTAACACAAATATGATTTGTTAAGACAGTTAACGATATTCGATTAATTTGATTTTTTACAGTAATAATATATAAACTAAGAATAATAAAATAAACGGCTTAGATCATCAATATATATATATATTATATTATATTAAATAAGACCGGTGTGGTTCGGTTTGGACCCGTGAAATTAAACTAGAATCAAGAACCGGACTATTCAAAATGATTTTTAAAAATTTTAATCTAGAACTGTACCGTGACAAATAAAAATTGGACCTAACCGAATTATCGAATTTTTTGATTTTTTGTTCACCCCTATAGAAAAGGGAAGAAAAAAAACAGTGACTACTCATAGTAGCTCCCAATGAATGTCCTTTATATTTTCCCTTGGCCTATGTATTTATTATTAGTTTTTTTTGGTGGTGCTGATGGTGGCCGCGATTTTCATTCTGAATTGTAATGGCAGTGGTGGCTTTGGGTGTTAGTGGTGATAGGGGTGTGCAAAAAATCCAATTGAATAAGTAATTCAACAGGTTTGAGCCGGTTATAATTATATACGGTTTAATTTCGATTTTGGTTTGTATAATTAGAAAATTAATAAAAATAGTTAAGTTCTCAATTCTTGTACAAAAAATAATGATTCGAACTGAATCGGATAAATCTACTAAACAAACTAACAAAGCTATGAGTCCATGAATTAAGATCGAATCACCGGTCCATAGTCCACAAACTCTACCCTCCATCAAGACTATCACAACATTACCCATATTAGAAGAATCGAGAGTCCTCATTTTAGAAGATACAAAACCCTAACAATTTTCCACAACCCTTTTCCTCTGGTGCGTGGAGGCTCGATGCAATTTGTGACGACGATTGCGTAGCGGCTCTCTCCATTGTCGCCTTTTGGTGCTCACCTTTATCGTCCCCCTGCCATTGAATCTTTGCAAGTTCATGACGAACTTTGTCTTCGCCACCGATCTCCTTCGTCCTTGCCATCGGTCCTCTTCGTCGTCTGTGCTGGTGGTAAAATTACTTCTCTCCACTATAGCCTGACCAATTTTCAAATCTTGATATCTCGACGGTCTCTTTTGTTTGGTTCTGTCCTTAGATTACTTCTCAAACTTTGATTTTATGATATTGTGGCTCACATTGATTAGCATATATATATTCACACTTGTTGAATCTAGATAATTTTTTTTGTTTGTTCTTATGTAAAAAATATACGAGTTTGTTGTAGTTTTGGGCATGAAAAGTTGCCATTTTGAACTGAATTAGCTAGGGATAAGAATCGTTAACCAAACTTTGATCGATCTATTTTTATGAATCATTTTTGGTCTAATTTTATTACCTAAACAGTTCGGACATAATTTCAAAAAAACTAAAATTGTTACTAATGATCTAATTCCTAATTTTTTAAATAACCAGGCCAATCTAGACGTGTGCACCCTTCAAGTGATGATGGTAGAGAGAGAGAGAGAGAGAGAGAGAGAGAGAGAGAGAGGGTGGGTGGGATAGGTAGCAACAGGAGGGTTGTGCATGCTCCACTGGTTTGATATGGGTCTTTTGATTTTTGCATTAATGGAAGATTGTAGAAGCTACGGAAAAGAAGATGAGCTAAAGAATGATGTGTATATATATTTGTGCATTAATGGAAGATTGTTGAAGCTACGGAAAATAAGATGGCTAAAGAATGATGTGTATATATATATATATATATAACAATGATAATATTGAGAATTAATTAATAGTCTAAGTAAGGGTAGAATAGGAAATAAATGTAAAATAATTGATGTTTTTATCAGGTTTCGTTACAAGTTTTGACAGTTGACTAATAAAAAAAAATCTAAAATATAAAAGTAAAATAGAAATGATACTAGTGTCATTTCAAATACTTTAAAAAAATTTCGTACATTTTTAATTAACTTGAATGGACGTAAATGTAACTTACCTCATAAATTAAATTAAAATAAGTAAAATATTTTACATTAAGGCCCATGAGGTTAATTAAAAACACTAACAACTCTCGTGGGTTTTTGAAATTACACTGTTGTCTTTTGTCAGTCTTGTTGGGTATAATTTGATAATAGGTCGGAGATAATATTTCACTGATTTTCCCCTCAATGAACTCAAAATTTATAAAATTAATTTTTTAAAAATAAAATCAAAATACTTTAATCCTAAAATAAAAACAATGAGAAATTAAACTGAAGATAGAGATAGAGATAGAGACTTACGCAGGAGGCAGGCGGTGGACCATTTCTTTGAGAATTGGGGGGGGTGGGGATTTACACAGGTGGGAGAGGAGATTTTACACAGAGGGGGGCAGTTTTACGGCGAGCAAGAGGGGAGAGATGAGTAGATTTGGGAATGGGCAATGGGTCCCTGCTCTGCTGTGAGTAATGTTTCGTTGCTTCATTTGTTTAATTTCTTAGTGAGAATGTCAAACAGTTCATTAATAGATACAAAGTTGTATATAAAGAGTTATATATAATTATAAACACAATATATGTTTATGGTGGTTAAGCAATATTGTTCATGGTGAACATATCTTATCTTTATTTAATTTTTTTTCTCTCTTTTACTTACATGCACATTGATAGAAAAATAAACTTGGTCCACTTATATCGAAGAGAACCTTGGTCTAGTAAAAATCTTTGAAAGTAAGAGGTTAAGATTTATTATTTTTTTAATTAGTATATTTTATTCGAAGAAGGGTAAAAGAAGAATTTTTTTAAAATAAAATGATGGTACAATTTTTGTTAATAGTTCTAACATGTTAGTACGAAAGGATAAATTTGATAGAGATAAACAAAGATGACCGAATGCTAATATAATTTAGAAACTTGATATGAGTTGTTAGTATTTTTAAATAACCTCGTTAGAAGGTAATTATGAGCCTATTTGGGCAAATTTATTTATTAGTTTATTGACTTATTTAGTTATAAACTTGTTTATTTGATTTATTGATTTATTTTTGTTTATTTTTGTTTTTTCTGATTTCTTTTTATATTTTGATCAAAATTTTTTATTTTTTAGTTCATTTCAATAAGAAGAGTTTAAAAAATATAATAGTTTAACTAAATGATGAAAAACGTTCACTAAAGATGAAAAGTAAACTTAATCAAATAAATAAATAAGCGAATAAGTCAATTTATGGCCATTAATTTATCTTTAAAGAAGAAAGATGTAACAAATAATTTACTATTTAAAAATCACTATTTTGAATACGAAAATTAACTCTTCTCCACGAGTTGTTGCTTTCCATTTTGGATTAATTTTGCCCAAGTTTACTTATTTTTGTTAAGAAAATATGTATTTGGTTCATTTTGATAAAATAAATCAATAAAGTAAAAAATATAGTATTTTAAAAATTTAATGATAACAAAAATAAGCAAAAAATATAATTTATTGATAATTTATTCTTATTTGCAGATATTTTCATCAATTTGTCAAAGTTTATTACTTTTTTGTTTGTCTTAAAGGATCAAAAAATAAAAATGTATATAACAATTAATTAAAAAATTATTATGCAATACCCAAAATGTTCCTTAAAGCCACTATAGTATGTTTGTTGTTTTTTCAATAACTATAAGAATTATCAGTTATTATTCTTATAATTTGCATGTAAAAAGAAATATACAAATCATAGTTGTTAATTGGTACTCTAATTACTTAATTTTGTAATGATCGAAATATCGGTCTATGTCGGTCCATATAATAAAATAAATACCGATCAATATCGATTTGTATCAATTCGTATCGAGAATATCGACCAGATCATAGTTATTTATAAAAAAATTACTTATTTTTTGTTTCTTTTTATAGAACTTCAAATATAATATAAATTGATAGTTCTAAAACTAATTAATATTAAATTATTATTAAAAATTATATATATATATATATTAAATTTATATTGTTTTCAGATTAATTATCTTATTATAAATAATGAGATTAAAAAATAATTAAACTAATTAATTAAAATATTATGTTAAATAAATATTTATGCTATATAAAATTATTTATTATTGAAGAATATTTTTAAAAATATATATAATATTTTTATAGCAATAAATTCAAAATAATATCCGATTTTTTTGCTAGTATTGTTATGTACTGGACAAATCAATTTAATAATAATTTTTTTAAATTATTATTAAAAATTGATATAATATTATGATACAAACATGAGTAAAAATTTTAAAAATGTTTTCCAAAATTTATTTATTAAAAATACAAATCATTTTGTATTCATTTGTTAATACATTAAGGCCCCGCTAGATATAATTGTTTTCTTTGTTTATTTAATTTTTATTATTTAGTCAAATTATTATACTTTTTAAGTATTTCATCGACGAGTCAAAATTGTTTTAAAATTAGAATATAAAAATTGTTCTAAAAAAATAAAAATAAGTTAATAAATCAAAATTTTTTGTTATTTATTTTATTTTTAATGAAATTTTTTATATTTTGATTAAGTTTTTCACGTTTTCTAGTAATCTGATCGAGGCAATTTTAAAAAATATTTTTTTTATTAAATAATAAATTTTTTAAAAAAGAACTAATTAAACAAAAGGTAAACGACAAACTGCCAAAGATGATGTGATGATGTAGTGTTTGAATTAGTTTTTTTTTAGTAATTTTTAAGTTTTTTGATTTTTTTATATAAAATTAGAAATTAAATTATATTGAAAAAGTGAAAAAAATAAATTTTTTTATAATTAATTTAAATTAATTAATTGTTTTTTTATTTTTAAGCCAAAAAACTGAAGGAAAAAAAATAAATAGCCCAAACGGAGGCGTAATCGCCGTTCGCCGCACTGCGCAGCTCTCTCACTCTCGCGCGCTAACTGTAATTCCTCATCTCCTCTCGTCTCTTTCTCGCCGATTCACAGAACCATCGTCAGATCTCCCTACTTGTTCAGTTCATCAGTTGTTCGTCTTTGTCGCAGTCGTCGGTTGGTCCATCAGCCTAATCGCCGCAGCCTCTATCACGCACTCACTGTTCGTCTTTGACTCTTTTAGTCAGTGCGGCCATCGCAAGTCGCAACTGTTCCGAGGTCACCGATTTTCCATCGTGGTCTCAGATCAGATCTTCCTGTTTCGCCACCGTCGACCGTCGTGATCTGTCGTTTTGGTGAGTACATCGTGGTCTCAGATCAGAACTTCCCTTTCCCACCTGAAACTCGCCGCGAATCGGACCGCCGACTGAGCTCTCTGCCCGATTCTGACTCAGTGAATCACCGTAAGATCGCTCGAAACGTTACCTGTTTTTCACGCTCTTTGAATGATTTAAGTTTCTCAATTTCAAGTTTAATTCGTGTTCGTTTGCTTAAAACTTTTGACCTAGGTTTCCTTCATATCTATGTATATATACCTATGCGTATAAGTATGTGTACATGGTAGGCTTCGCTTAGGGCATCTCCAACCCTGCTTTTTTTTTTTTTTTTTTCCCCTTATCAAATTCAAACTTGATGAAAAATGAGCTAAAATTGACCACCAACCCTTTCATCAAACATATCCCAAGTCGAGGAAAAACTTAATTTTTCATCAAATCAAGAAGAAAAGAATTTTTCACCAAATTTGATGAAAGAAGCTTTTGGGATAAGTTTGGACTTTTTTAAAGGATTTGATGAAATGTTTAAAATATGTATGGTTGGAGCATTCAATTTGTGGAGTTCACTGGAAGGGAGAATAAAATGTGTCTTGAGGATAAGTTGGGAAATGTTTAAAAGATTTGATGGAAGACTTAGCTATAACCATTGGAGTGTCTAGTATTGAATGAAGCTTTTAACCAAAAACTTCACTCAAATTTGACGAAAGAAACGATGAAGGGTTGGAGATGGCCTTATGTCTCCATATTATTAATACCTTTGTAGATAAACGGGGTTTGGAATATTTGTTCTTTGCGGGGGAAAAAAACCCTTTTTTAAGTTCTTGTTTGGTTGCTGGGAAAATGAAGACATGGGAAAGAATTAGATCTTTGTGGTTATTATCACTGCTGATATGGTGTTTAAATGAAGGAAACTCAACTCAAATTCTCAATTATGGCAAACTTTGGTCACTCAGAGTGGAAACTTTTAAATTCATCTGGTCACATAGAATCATGTATCAAAATATATGATATAAGAAATTTTAGAGTTTCAGTTTCATACATGTACATACTGGCACACACTATTTAGAGAACTAGGATTTGAATTCCCATGACCCACAACTCATTGATTGAAATCCAGAGAGAAGTGTGCAATTTCATATAATTCAATATTTGCAAGCTTATGGGGGCTATAAACCAACACTCAATGAATTGACATGGAAGAGAAGTAATTGAGCCGAAGGATAATTGAATGAGATATAGAAAGTTACCTAAGCTAACAAGTGCATGCATAATGCAGCCAAATGTCTGCAGTGTGTGTGTTTGCATGTGTTGAAGCCTTTCTTTGATTTTGGTTTTCGAAATTGGTAATATTTTTGTTTTATTTTAATTTCGGGTTACCGTATGGCTACATAGTTTGCATTTAAAGTAACCATCAGCATTAAATGTTCCAACTTTATCTGAAAGTTGCCATATTATAACATATAACAATTGGTTAAGACAAATTACAATATTGAATTGTGACTACTCCCACCATATTAGGTTTTTAGGCAGCTCAGCTGCTCAGGTACCATCTATACTGATTTTGGAAGTGTGTGAAGCATAGTTGTTGAAATCATATGATTTGCTATTCAAATTGCACGATTCGATTTGATTCGTATATCAAACGATTCGAATTTGTAGACTGAATCGCAGGGTGAGCTGAATCGCGAGGTGAATCGACGAATTGTGAGAATCGAATGATTCTTCTGCGCTACTGTTCATTTGTTCTGTTCTGGCTTTGGGACCACTTTGTTGCTACTGTTCACTTGTTCGGGACTTAGGGACCACTTCGTTGCAACTTGCTACTGTAGCGCACTGTTTGACACTCTCTCCTTTATTATTTTCTTTTGTGGGGTAGTGTGGTACTGTGGTTCATTTGAAGACATTTTTGGAACTTTTAATTTTGTGATTTTGCCTAATGTCTAAATTTTTGAAGTTGTAGTTGTAAATCTTGATAATTAAAGAACACTTTTGACTTCAGATTTTCTCAACTTTTTGTATTTGAAATGGTTATTGACATTATTCTTAAATTATATTATTATTGCATGCCATAATCAATTATACAATGTAGAATCATAGATCACAGCGGGGTTTGAACGCACATCTCTTGCTTATATATGCAAGTGTCTTACCTATTAGACGACGTGATCATTATTCAAAACAAAGTTTTGCATTGAGTTAAACAACTTTTTTTATATTTTTAATGTAATTTTAATATTTATAATGTATATATAGGTTATTCTATATATGTAAAAATTATGACCGAGTCTCTACGATTCACAATTAGGAAAACACCAATTACGATTCACGATTTGATTCACAATTTGACAACTATGGCGTGAAGTAAGAGAATTCCACAGCATCATTTAAGCAAGGTCAAAGAATCTTCCAAGGGATTGCATGCGGGCATCTTTTAGAGCTAATGGGGTGAAACAGAGCATGATTGTCTAGCGATTGTTGTTAGTGTTATGTTGAGTTAGTTTTGATGATTGCTACTGTTTCTTTCTTTTACTATACATTTGTATTAATCCTTTTAAAAAAATGCTCTGGTGAATGTGTTAACAGTTAAGTGAAAAGTGAAAACATTGCATGTTTTTTAGAATGCCAAAATTCTGTGAGATGGTGAACCTTGCAAGTGCAATATTACTTTCTGCATCCTTTGATGACGAATGCATACTGAGAAGAAATTGTGGCATATTTTTGTTTTGTGAATGTTCTAAGGCCCCATTTGGCTTTCTAAGCCCAATATCATTAAAAGCCATATGACTGATTTGGCTCCAGGTTTATAAGTCAGGCAAAAATCCAAAAAGCTGTCTGCCTTGCCAAACAACCAAAATTAAAAAGTCAGTCAAAAAGCCAAACAAACCAAACACAATGTTTTTTCGTTGACTTTTTTTGGCTTTTTAGCTGATAATTTCAAAAGGCAAAAAGCTCACTTTTAAGCCTTCAACCAAACTCCCATTTAGTCATTACTTTTCATGCTGTGAAATAAGTATGGGAGTCAAACAACTTGAGCTTGCTGGTGTCCATTTGTTGTTCAATGATGATGCCCCTGGCTCACTTCCTTTCTAACAATAAAGAACTCATGGAACTGCATGAGATAAGTTGCCTCCAATCTAATTATGAAGTTCCATTTGTGTTTCAGATGGAGGTAGTTTGTCTCAACAGTGAGCCGGTATTTGATGAAGGGGATGAATATGAAGATAGAGGAGACTGCTCCCTGATGGAACGTGATGATGAAATTGGTGAAACACATTCAAATAAGGAACCCCCGCCACCTACTGTAGGCCTGGAGTTCGAATCTTTTGACAATGCTTATGATTTTTACAATGTCTATGCTAAGGAACAAGGTTTTGGTATAAGAGTGAGCAATTCATGGTTTAGATCAAAGAGAAAAGAACGGTATAGAGCAAAACTTAGCTGCAGTAGTGCAGGTTTCAAGAAAAAAAGCGAAGCAAACCATCCTAGACCAGAAACAAGAACTGGTTGTCCTGCAATGATTGTCATTAGGCTTGTTGATTCTAAAAGGTGGAGAATCGTTGAAGTTGAGCTTGAACACAATCATCCTATGTTTCCGGATACTAAGCGATTTTACAAGTCACACAAAAAAATGGTTCTTGCAGCCAAAAAGGCACAGCAGTCGCAGCCTATTATGGAAGTACATACTATAAAGTTGTACCGAACTGCTGCTGTGGATGCTGCATGTAATGGATACTCTGATGTTGATGAAAGAGAATGTAGAAAACCTGTCAATCACTCTAAGCACTTGGAACTTAAAGAAGGGGATGCACATGCAGTTTATAACTACTTCTGTCGGATGAAGTTGACAAATCCAAACTTCTTTTATTTAATGGATCTTGATGATGAAGGGCGATTGAGGAATGTGTTTTGGGCTGATGCTAGATCCAGGGCTGCTTATAGCTACTTTTGTGACACAATCACAATTGACACAACATGCTTGGCAAATAAATTTGAGATCCCTCTTATTTCATTTTTTGGAGTAAACCATCACGGACAGTCCATTCTGTTGGGATGTGGCTTCCTTGGACATGAATCGGTGGAGTACTTTGTTTGGATTTTTAGGGCATGGCTTACATGTATGCTAGGACGTCCTCCACAGGTTATCATCACCGATCAATCTAAGCCCTTGCAAAATGCAGTTTCAGTGGTCTTCCCAGGAGCTTGGCATTGTTATTGTTTATGGTACATTATGCAACGAGTTCCCGAGAAGTTGGGAGGACTGAAAGGATTTGAAGCAATCAAAAGACAATTAAACAAAGCGATTTATGACTCCCTGAAGATAGCTGAGTTTGAAACTTCTTGGGGTGATATAATTGAAAGACATGGTCTTGGTGATAATAAATGGCTTCAAACATTGTATGGAGATAGAGAAAGATGGGTTCCGGTTTACTTAAAAGACATTCCTTTTGCAGGAATGATATCCCTCAAAGAATACGAGGGTTTAACTCCATTTTTTGATGGTTATGTACATAAACACACATCGTTTAAGGAATTTGTAGATAAGTATGATCTAGCTCTCCAAAGAAAGCACCTCAAAGAAGCCACGGGAGATCTGGAGTCGAGAAATTCAAGTTTTGAATTGAAAACAAGATGTAGCTTCGAGCTGCAGC
>JAULJZ010000024.1:11417724-11448645 GCA_032270985.1 Heliamphora pulchella
GTTTTCAAACCTCAAATCAAGCCTCCAAACTCCTGTTTTTGATACCCACAAGGATAAGTAAACCCAAGCTGATCATAAAGCCATAAAAGAAACCCCCAAAATATGATTTCATCCACCCGAAACACCGTAAAGCAGTTTTAAAACCAAAAATCATTTTTGAACACAAACACCTTTTCATGCATGGTACACAAACAACATATAATTATATGTTGAACACAAACAACAAATAATTACACGTGGTACCCTCTAACAGTTATACAGTTTAGGATCCTACCTCGGTGAGTTTAAAACTTGACGTCTCGATCCACGTGCAAAACTAAGCATCGTCGGAGTGAAATTCTGACTGGATGGATGCGTAGTCCACGATGTCAATACTAATGATCAGCAGTTGGTTTATCAAAAATCAAGCTCCGGGCCCCCAAGAAGTTAGAGAGCAGGCAGAGAGAAAACTGGAAAAAACTTAGAAGTTAAGTTTTAAAAATATCTTTTTAGAAAATATCTAAATTCAGATATTTATAGCCCTTCAAAATATCTTTTTTTTTAAACTTTCGAAATTCGCACAGCAACTCCCTACAACCCCGGGAACCAACCCCGCATGCTCAGATAAACTTAAACATGCATCAAAACGAGTAAATCGTACATCTTAAAAATATATATGCAAGACACATTATATATATACATAAGTCTCAAAAAGCGACAGGTTCGAGTCTCACAGCCGCGATTTTTATTTGTCACGACCGTGAGCTTTTTTAGTTTGATCTTCGCGGTAACTCTATTTTTGTCACGACCGCCTGTTTTGTGATATTTTTGTCACCGTCGCGACATTTGTTGCTATGGCCGTGAGTTTTCTGCATGTCTAGTATCTTGTCTATGATGTTTAAGTCTCTTCTGTTATTCTGTATTGCTTGTTTATAGCATGTTAGGGACAGAAACTTTGATGTATGACCCTTAGACTTTTATATGTTTGTTTATCGCTTATTCGTATGTTTTTCGCTTTGCTTTGCTTAAACGATACGTGTGGCATCTCTAGAAATAACAATCAAGTTGCATGACCTTAGGAATCATAGTTAGGATTTCGTTTCATTAATTGTTTTTGTTTGAATTCTCCTTAACCCCTATTCTGTATATGTTACCTTTAAAAAATTTATAATAGGAACCAAAATTGACAAAGTAGAGGCCAACATTATGGTTAGACGAAAATGGTGCCTAACACCTTTCCTTTTCGTACCCTAGCCCCCGGACTCCCTTTTTCTCTAGTTACGTTTTTTAAAAGACCAGCATCCTTCTTTTATTTTTTTTGATTTTTCTCAAAAATTAAGTGGTAACTCTATTTTTCTAAAAAGGATGCTTAGATAACTTGGATTTTTGTTTCAAGAAAAAAAAATTATTTTTCTAAAAATCACAGGTATCCGGTGCATCCCTCTTCACCAAAACAAAAGAAAACAACATCCACAGTAACTTGCTCTTTAACGCTTTTTCAGACAAAAAATAAACACTTTAATGTGTGAAGCGCAAGCCCCTACTCCTAATAAGTGTTGGAGAATAAATTTGATTTGGACTTTCTACACATATATCCTAGGTCTTTTAACATTCTATGTTTATGTACTTAGAAAATTATAGAGTTGTAGAGTTATGTTCATCTATGTACTTAAAATATCATGAATGTATTTAGTTATTAGGTTCATGTACTTGACTAGAATATTATGAATGTATTTATTTGTTAAGTTCATGTACTTTACTAGATTCATGTTTGTTAAAACCTATACAAAGTCATAAATTCAAATCATTTGAATTAAGTGGAATCAAAGTTTGAGATCTAAAGTATTCCTTTTTCCTCTCTCTCAATCTCTTTATCTCTCGTCTTAGTCTTTGAATTCCAACAAAGTGGTACGAGAGCTACTATGTTCTTAGGAGATTTGATCGATAATTTTAATTATCAAAAATTAAAATGGGATTAGGTCTTACAATAATTTTAGTGTCTTAGCATGTTGAAACGATACTTTTTTCTTAAAAAAATGTTCCTGCTCAAAGCTATAACTCTTAGAACGAGAATTTGTTTTTTGGGTCATTTGTTCCCACACTTCAAGTAAGCTATATGGTTGTGCTTATCAACTTACGTGACATTCTGAGTCCGCTTGACAATTTTAGTGACTCCGTATGTTAAAATTGTACTTTTTTTACGTAAAAAGTAGTCATATCCGATATTGTAACTCCCAAATTGGGAATCCGTTTTCTATGATTTTTGTTCTCACACTTCAAATAAACATATATGGTTGTGTGTGTCAAGTTACGTGACATTCTAAGTTCGTTTGACAATTTGTGTCTTAACACGACGAAACGATACCTTTTTACGAAAAAAAATCCTACCTAATGCTACAACTCCCAATTCAAGAATTTGTTTTCCAAATCTAATGCATGATTTACTTTGAAGCACAATTTTGTTAAAAAAAATAATCAATTTAATTAAGGGTTCAATGGCATTCTTCGACAAGAATTTTCATGACCTATAAGTTGTTTCATAAGGATATGACTGTTGTGACTTTTTAGACCCCCAATAGATCTATCTTGTAAGTACACACGCCTCAAGATATTTAATGCATACCCGTTTGGCACTCTAACTTCCTTCAACACTTTAAGGAATATGTCTTTTTCATATTTGGCCGTTGGAAATTGTGCAGGGGTACATACACTTTATTTGTCCCTCTAGATTACAAGTGCAGTGGTTTTTTAATATGTAGTTCTTGCAAATCACGAGGAGCATTTATATTATCCTTGAATTTTTTAACAACCCTAGTAGGTCCGCAACATATTATAATAAACATTTTTCTTTATATGCATTACATCATAGTTGTGCTTCATTAGATTATGTTTCTGGTAAGGTAGTTCATAGAGTATACTCTTTTTTTCTTCTTCTTCTAATTGTGACTTCAACTTTCAAGGAGTCCTTTTTCTCTTTTCCTCTCATTTCTTTTCTTAAAATCACCCTTCTTGTATCAGACAAGATATCTTATATCTCTAATTGATACAACAACTCATATACAAACAACAATTTAGGTTTGCCACCCCATTCTTGGGTGCCATCAAATTATATTTTATCCTTTCGAAATTTATGACAACTAGGTAAGATTCGATGATGACCAATGTAGGAATATTTTTTTCCATGCTTTAACCAAATCGGTATAGTTTTTAAATTGTAATGAAGACAAGCATACCCATCTTTGGTACTCCATCCAAACAAGTTAGCATATGATGAAAATTATTGATTGCCCATAACATAGATGTACACATTTGAAACATTTGATTGCTTGATGCATCAAATCTCAAGCAATCAAATGTGGATACGCCTTCATTCCACAATCCTTGCAACTGCTCAATCAATGGCTACAAATACATATATATCTTGTCCCCAGGACCTTTTGGGCCATCAATGAGCATAGAAAGAATCAAGTAATAAGGTTGTTTCATACACAATCACGATGATAAGTTATATGGAATCAACACAACAGCCTAAGTGCTATGAGCTATGTGCATCGATCCAAATGAATTGAATCCATCGGAGGTCAATCTTAGTCTAAATCTACGAATATCACTAGCAAATCATGCGTTCTGCCTATTGAAATCTTTCTGTGTGAAAGAGTTAGTTGGAATGGCTTAACACAATGTCATCAATTTGTGCCTATGTATGCCATTTCATGAGCTTGGCTGTTTTGGATGACAAATATAACTTACATAACCTTGGCTTCAAAGAAAAATATCTCATCTATTTTGCAGCTTTTCGTATGCCACGCCTCTTACCATCATTTGATTTCCATCTAGAGTTGTTTCATGTAACACAATCATTAAGATTTACATTCTCATTTCAAAACTACATACAATTATTAGGACATGCATCCTACATCTAATGTTACTGTTTCTTTGTTGTTGCGTAGAGGAACATAAGGTTCCTATGATGAGTACAAATTTTGTACCTTTTAAAGAACCATTACAATAAAGATAATTCTGTATAACCTCTCGTGAATAATTAGAGCAATTCTCACATTTTTAGCATGGACAACTAATGAATGCACCTTCAAGATATATGATACGTTTTCATGCACTATTAAAATAAAAAATTTGTGGAGTATTTTAAAGAAGTGGAGTTTGGGTATCATATCTCTTATTAAGCTATTATTTTTTTTATTTGACACCACAACCATGTTCCTTATATTAATTTAAATAAAAATACTACAATATTAACAGCTCATCTCATTAAGCAAATATCTATGAACTTATTATACAATTTAATGTGTATAATGTAATTGTGTGGGTATAAAAAATATATACTCACATAATAATGAAGAAGAGAGTCGAATGAGAAAGAAGTGTTGAAAAAATTCGTATACTTTTTGTGCAACAACGATAAATAAGAGAAAATTATAAAATTGGACTTACAGACTGTATAAATTTAATGATGCAAGTAGATCAAAACTAGTGTTTCACATTATGTCCTTAAAACAGATTCGTCTCCGCTACGGTGCTTACGATTTTACGAATGTTTATCTCTCAGAATACAATGATCTGAATCACACAGAAGAAACACTACAATCAGTGGTCCTAGCTAACTGAACCATGTTTTGTACTCTATTTAACAAACTCCGACACTATGTATGTAATGTACTCAATGTAAATTCTATATAAAGAATCAAAAGAGGAATATCATATACATAGACGTACTCGTGACTATTCAAAATAGCCACGAAACGAAGTGGCACGTCTATTCATACCGAATAGATGCCACCAAATAACACACCCTAGAATGAAAACTAATAAATTACCATTTTCAATCAATTATCATTCACATTAAAAAATGATTTTAAATCATTTTTTTCGATAAGAAGATGACGAAGGCCACACTTAGTCCTACCACCGGGTTCTTGCAAAATAAACCTTTTAGCAGGCAATCGGCTGGAATCCCTCCGATGCCCAAGTTATATGGAGCTTGAGAAAAAAAGTATATAATAAGAGAAGGGATTCTTACATATACTTTTGCTGATAGTGGTAAACGTGTATATATATTGGGGGTTGAGAGTTGACCTTTTAGTTTTGTTACATCATATCTTAACTCAGGATAGCTAGGTAAAATGTTGTCCCCTCACACCCTAGCCCATGATGGCTAGGTGAAGTGTTGGGTTTAGTTTGTAAGGAGTTGGTCTTTTATAATTGATGATTATTTTTCTCCATACAGTAATATATAATAAAGAAAATAGGATGATGATGACCTTTTATACTTGGCTCTTTAATCAATTTAGGAAGGATAATTTAAAAACTCTTCTCCAATAAACTCCTTATCAAGTACTCTATTTTGTTATTTTCAAAATGACTATTTACATTTGGGAATTAGACAGGAGGAGAAGAGTGAGTGATTTTTGTTATGCCCCTGGACTTGAGGCATGTGAATTCCAAATGATAACCCCAATTTTTACATAATAACCAATAGAGCCTCTTTTTATTAAAGACAATTGTCATTTCCCAAAATTTCAGAATATATACTAAGTGTAAAAATTAAAAATTTTGTCAAATTTTTATTTATTTTTTGGACAATCTCAAATTATCTGATGACCTGTCAAACTCAAATCACAAAAATACTCAGGCTCAGCCTGCATTTTAACTCCCAATCACAATTCAGTCTATTTAATGGATAATATTCACCATTCCATTATAACTATGTTAATCTCCAAACGAGAGCAATCCGACTAACTATGTCTGTGCGCCAAATTGTATAAAAATCTTGTAACGAAACATGATGGTTTCAAGATAAAAAGAAAAATAAGAAAGTCTTTGAAACAAGAGTTTTACGTATATGAAAAAAATTGAGGAAAGTAAAGAGTCTTCTGCATCAAATTAGATGTTAAGTTTTGAAATCAAACTTTTAATGGAATTGGAGCTTGGTTCGCTCAAGCGGACTGGTCACCGCTCGAGCAGTCAGGTGTCAGTAAAGTTCCTTTGAGTTCTGTCATAGCCTTGCTCAAGCATGCCATCTCCTCCGCTCAAGCGCCCATGTACGAGAGAGTAAACTAACAAATTTTACTTAGAATCCTAATTTCCACTTCTAATCAATTGAATTTATACGAGATTAAATACGCAATCTAACAACTTCTCAATATCAAATAAACTCCTAACATGTATATTACTTTCATATATCCCCTTTACATCTCATATTAATTACATTCTATCAAAAAAAAACCCATTTATCATTTAAATATCCCAAACCGAAAGACTTAGTAAAATTTTTGAAAATTTTCGAGTAATATTCCATAATTTCATTACATTCTTTACAACTAAAAGAGTAGTCAAAATTTTACATACATTATTTATAAAATTAATAAATAATGTTAAAGGGTGGTTATTGGTAGTAACGGTGTAGAGAGGAGAGTGGGTGATAATGATAGTGGGGTTATGGAGATTATGGTTATGGTGCAAAAATGTTGGGTAAATAATTGTGTTTGAATTTGAGAGAGTTTAGAATAGGATTGACATTAGCAGCAGTTATAAACTTGTCACATATTTTCATGTAACCTGACATTAGTGACAATTTTTGTCAAATTTTGGAGTAATGTTAGAATTTGAGCAATATATAAAAAAATCACATATTTTATAAATTAATTTGAGTTTTTTTTTTAAGAGCAAAGAGGAAAAAACACTATTATCATAAGCAAATAATATAATCACAAGTATTAATTTAAGGGGTCCATATGAAATCTACTTAAAACCAATGCTTATAGCTGTACCATATTATTAGTAAATTAATGTAGCAAATAATTTGATGCATTACTTTATTTTTATTTTTTTTGAAAAAAGAAAAAGTAAAAGGGGCTCATAGTTTCGGAGGACACCTGGTTTTGGAAGTTCTCTAACAAGCCCGGATTGTATGAAATTATGAATATCCAAACCGTCAAACAGGCCCTGAAGCAAACTGAAGTGACGAGCGAAAGCCTCCCTCGCCTTCTTTCTGGGTTCTTCTTTCGTCGCTAGATGTACCCAGTCGGCGAGGTCTCTACGGTCACGCGTAGTTGAGAGCTTAGAGCCGTTTGGCACAGGGCCGATCAATCTATAAATGCAGTTTCTATAGCCAGGTCGCAGGTACTGCGTGTTTTAAACCTCTCCGAGATAACCACCAAAGTTCTATTTCACTTTAATTTGTAATTGGCAGATCGTTAGACTACTTTCTCTGATCAATAATTTGCTTCGATCTGTTATTATACATAGTTTTTTTTGTAAGTAATTTTGCTTGCTTTGATTTTGCACAACCCCTGATACCCAAAATTTCCATCTGTTTTTTTAAAATTATTTATTTTTATATTGCTTAAATTCGTAAAGAAGCTCCACTGATCGATTGCCATAAAGTTCATCTTCCTGTCATTGATTTTTCTGAAATGCAAATAAAATCTTGGCGTGCTACCTTTGGAAACTAACTGTAAAATTTATATACACAAATGGATATACATACATCTGTTACTGTAAGTTCTGAATTCTCCGGTGAACTTCGTCATACAATGTGCCACTGGTTTAATGATCCACAGAGACATATCACTGACTTTTGTTATGCTCGTATTCGCCGCCAAAAGACTTTCTCTATGCTATGCTTTGCTATAGATCGAACTATACATATTTGTTTTTCATTCTATGTTCAATTGTACTCTCCATTTCTAGTGTTTAGAATGCACTTTCCTTACAAATTAGTTGGGTGTCCGAGCTTAAATTGATTATGGGTCCAAAAATCTTAAAATTGATTATGAATTATGTTTTTAGTCTCTGGGTTTCATAAAAGAAATTGGATATTTGAAACACCAATCTGAAAAGTGAAAACCACCTCCAAATTCTCAGAGTTCAAATGATGTTTTTTTTGGATTGGTGTTTCCAAGAATTCTGTTTAATTGGTGGCTTTATCTGGTTGTGAAGCAATAATGCAGGGTTTCTCTTTGCATATGGGGATGATGGATATGACATGGCTGAGTGCTCTTCTAGTAGGGGCAGGCTGTTTTGCTCTGGGATACATCATCCGTGCACAATATCCTGCTCGAATATTTGTTTTGACCACACGAGCTAAAGATAGCTCAGTTGCAGGTGGAGACAAGAACAATCGGCTCAAACAACCCCTTGAGATTGAGAAGCTGGCTGATATTCTTGAAGATTTCAAAATGGTTTCATCTCTATTTGCTCTCCCATTATCTATTTGCTCTCCCATTATCTCTGCATGTACATGTACATCTATATTTCTGCAGAGGTAAGACCAATTAACTAGAACAGGACTTCTCTCAATTTTTAATGCAGGTTTTGGTTGTGAGGAATGACCTAAAGATGGGGAAAGGAAAAATTGCTGCTCAATGCAGGTGTCAACTATTTAGTAATAAAAAATTAGCTGGTATATTGTTTTGTAACATATAGTATTTTGGATTATTTACCTCATTAGATTAAACAAGTATTGACCTTATAATAAGGATTCATGCTGCTGGAGTAATTTATAGTCTAATACTTATAATAAGTCTCTTTCACAATTTCACCAGAAAAGTGATGAGCCAGCTTATGGGTAATTGAGTACGTAAGAAGAGACATCATCTGCTTGGAAAAAAAAAAAAATCCAGAACTGCCAAAAATTCTGAAAATTGTTTTGAAAAACCACTATATGTAAGTTGTGTTCTTGTTTGAAATCAAGCACACGAGTAAAAAAAAAAAGGTATTTGAAGGCTTAAACATCTAGGTTATGAGGAAGTGAAGACTTACCATATAATATATATGCTTATATTCTTAGAACGTGTAATATATTTTTCTTCTTTTGCAGTTATTTAAATGGCTTATTCCACTTATAAATGCCAAAGGCCTCTTGAAGTGGAAATTAAGGACTAAGGTTGAAATCATGAAGATTTGTAGTCTTTTTGAAGCATGAGAAGGAATCGAATAACATACAATGCACTGTGTGATGGTTACAATACCTTGCCAAAATGGAATGTATAAAACAATTGACACTGGGTTGATGGTTACAAAACCTTGCCAAAATGGAATGTAAAAAACAATTGACTTAGAAGTTAGAAGGTTGAAATATCAAAGGTGTCAGAGACTCGGATGTTAGTATCTCTACTCATTAATGTGCCTTCTTGTTCTGCTTTGATGCCTTACAACTAGCAATCACGAATATCCTCTTGAATGTGGTTTATTTATCTTTGTTTGCATTCTCCTTTGGGTTTGTTTTGTGTCTTGTTCTGATTTGCTATTTACAAATTCACTTTGGTGTTTAGTCATGCAACTTTGGGTCTCTATAAGAAGCTCCTTCATCGAGCACCAAAATCTTTGAATAGGTACTTTTCAAATTAATTCAGGATTTATTTTTGTTGCTCCCCAAGTATGTGTGCGTTTTTTTTCTTTCCTGTCAACTTGTTCTTTCTGATCAGGGAATGCCCATTTGCAGGTGGGAGATGTGTGGGCAGGTTAAGGTGGTGGTGAAAATTGAAAACGAGGAAGATTTACTAGTTCTACAAGTTAGTATGTTTCAGATACATGCGATGGTTCATAAACTAATGCATATTTTTTAAACTCTCTCGTTAGTCATCTAATAATGCCGATTGGCCGACTACTTGTATGACCAAATTTTTTTATTTTGGTCTATTACATTTTTCATGTGAGATCGGAGTACGTAAATTTATGTTATTGGGATCCCAACATTTTTCAGGATTAGATGTTACAAAATTAGGTTGGGATCAAGTGTAGGACTGGTAATTTATATGTGTTGGAACGTTTGCACATTCGTTTGGATTATTCTTCTGCCGCTTTATCTTCTTTTTGTTTAGATCAGCATTCTTTTTCTTTTTATCTTTTGACATTCTAGGTTAGGCGATCTATCTACTAAGCGCCTAAAATAGTAGTTCAGTCTAATTGCTTGAACGAAGTGTCTCCTAGTGACATCTCTGACTGTAGTGCTTGTAAACTTACAAAAATGTCTGCAGTACTCTTTCCTTGGAGCACTTCTCATTCTACATCTCCTTTCTCTCTTGTCCATACTGATATGTGGGGTCCTTCTCCCATTGCAACCAAATGTGGTTTAGTGTATTATGTTTCTTTTATTATGATTATAATCGTTTGTGTTGGGTGTATCTCATGTCTCACAAACCTGTCTTTTTTTGTATCTACTGCACTTTCACTCCATGGTTCACACTCAGTTTTTCACCACTATAAAGACTCTTCGTTCTGATTTGGGTGGGGAGTATTTCCTAATAGAATTCTCTGACGTTCTAGCTGCATTTGGCATTATTTATAAATCTTCTTATTTTGATACTCCAGTACAAAATAGTAAAACTGAAAGAAAACATTAACATATCCTTGACACTGCTTGCTCACTTCTTCTTTCATCTTCTGTCCTTGCTAGTTTTTGGGACGAAGTTGTACTGACTGCCGTTTATTTTCTTAATCGCATGCCCACACCTTTTTTCTTTGGCCTATCCCTTTATGAAAAGTTGTTTGGTCAATCTTCTAATTACTCATTACTACGTGTCTTTCGTTATGTTTGTTTTGCCCTTCTTCCTAAAGGAGAGCGCACTAAACTTTATGCTTGCTCAATTCTTTTTGTCTTCTTGGGTTATAGTATTCAACAAAAAGGGTATCGATGTTATGATCTTATATCTAAACAGTTTTATGTCACTCGCCATACTTTACTCTCCCCCAGAGTTTTGTACTACTCTTGATGTTTCTGAACTCCCTTTTATGTCTCGTCCTTCTGCTATGTCATCTCCCTCTACTTTTGTGTATCCTCCTCCACTTGAACATTGTTATCCATTGTGTGCTTTTACTTCGTCGGTAAGATTTGATTTTTCTGACACCAGTTTTTCATCTTCTTATTGTGCCTTTTTATTTACTATTCGTACTTATTTTGAATCTCAGTACTATAAAGAAGTCTGTACTTATCCAAACTGGGTAAATGCTATGAAAGAATAATTAACTGCTCTTCGAAAAATTTGTACTTGGGATTTGGTTTCATTGCATGCTAGTAAAAATCTGATTGGCTGTAAATGGGTTTACATTGTTAAAACTCATTCGGATGGTTCTCTGAGGCGCTATAAGGCTAGGCTAGTTGCAAAGGGTTTTTCCTCAAAAGTATGTGATTAATTATGAGAAAATGTTTGCACCCGTGGCAAAGATGACTTCAGTTCGTACTCTAATTTCTATTGTTGCAATTCGTCAGTGGCCTCTGTTTCAGTTGGATGTCTAGAATGCTTTCCTCAATGAGCATCATAACGAAAAAGTTTATATGCATCCTCATTCAGACCTTTCGCATCCTACTGGTTCTGTATGTCTTCTTTGTCGTGTTCTTTATAGTTTGAAGCAGTTTTCTTGTGCTTGATATGATCGTTTTTAGTCCACTGTTACCCAGATTTCATTCACTCCTAGTCTTCATGATTCTGCTCTTTTTCTCTACCACACTCTTGCTGGAATGGTTATTTTATTATTATATGTGGATGACATGATCGTTACTGGCTCTGATTCTGTTGCTATCTCTGAATTAAAACAACATTTGTTTTGTGCATTTGAGATGGAAGATTGAAAGATTTGGGTCCTCTATGCTACTTTCTTGGTATAGAGGTTGCTTTTTCCCCTAAGGGTTATCTCTTTTCTTAATCAAAATATACAAACGAAGTGTTCTATTGTGCTTGCCTCACTAATGATAAGGTTGGAGATACTTCCTGTGAGTTGTATGCTAAGTTCTCTCATTCTAACGCGTTCTTCTTGAGGAACCCACTGTCTATCGAGAGTTGGTTGGATGTTTGGTCTATCTTACTGTGACTCGTCCTGATATTGCATATGCCGTTATGTGGTGGGTCAATTTGTTTCTGCTCCTCGCTACACTCATTAGGTAGCTTTGCTTTGCAATTTACATTATATTCGCGGCACTATCTTTTAGAGTTTATTCTTGTCTTCGTCTTCATCTTTGACTCCTCGGGCTTATGCTGATGCTGATTGGGCTGACGATGTATTTGATCGCAAGTCTACTACTGGTTTTTGTATATTTCTTGATGACTCTCTAATTTCTTGGAAGAGCAAGTAATAGTTTGCTATTGCTCGGTCTACGGATGAAGTTGAATATCGTGCTATGACTCATGCTACTGCTGAGATTTTTTATGCTCCTATGGCTCCTCTTCGATTGGGTTTTTCTCTCTCCTGTTGTACTTCTATGTACTGTGATAATAAGAGTCCTACTTTTCTATCAAAAGCATATAGAGATTGCTTGCCATTTTGTTCGTCAGTATATTTAACTTGGTACTATTGATTTTCCTTTTGTCTCCTCATCATTGTAGTTTGCTAATTTCTTTATCAAGACTCACACTTTAGCTCATTGTCGATTCTTACTTGACGAACTCTCAATGTTTACTAGACTCGCATCATGAGTTTGATGGGGGTGTGAACGTTTATTTTTGTACATTATTTTATGATAGACAAATGATAGTTTAGTCATTAAGATTAATTAGAATTTAGGCTTTATTTATTTATATTATGTAATTCCTCTTTAGTTATTTAGCCTTTGTTAATAGCAATAATATTTTCTCTTCTTTGCTAATAGTACCAATCTTCATTCCTTATTGATCCATTGAATATTGTGAAACGAGAGTAATTGAGAAGAAGAAAAATAAAAAAGATGGTTGTGGGTAAATGTGTACTGGGCTATCGCATATCCTCGTGGTAGTACCATCCTAATTAATGATAGACGTATAACTTATGGTGTCCGTTATAGTGGGAGTTTCACTTTTATCTTTTGTCTCAATAAGAGAGCGTCCATGAGGAGCGTATGCTGAATTTTGATGGGCCAACCCTATAGGCACCACTTTATGCAAGCGGTAGTTCGGTATAAGTTATCTCATCTGGCCAATCTCATTCTACACATATATTATCATCTCTACATGCTAGCATCGCGAGGTGATGCATTGACTAATCATATGTCTCAATGTGTCTTTGTTTGTTCTTCCCTTGTATTGCTTCAATTGAAACTAATGTACGTAGTGCCTCAGCCCTAACTTTAAGTGCATGGGGACACATGGAGACCTTCTAGCCCATTCGACCAGACGTGCTCGATGCACTCTATAGGTATAGGGTTTTGGGTAAACTGAGTTTAAGAAGATGCAGTACATTTCAATGACTAGAGACTGTCAGAGGTGGAGGAGAGAGTCAATTGCTTACCTTCTAAGAGCTTAGCCGAAGATATGGTCTGAGTTAATTGCTTATCTTTGAAGAGCTGAGGGCCAATCTTTTTTAGGTGGAGCCAGAGGAAGGTCTTAACTCACCTAAGGACATGTGGTGCCTCCTTGTTGGTGCGACAGCTAATATGTTAGAAACTCCTTTGTAGGTTCCTCTTAGGTCTCAAACTTTAAGAGTCCATATCATCTGAAGTTCTGAGATAGTTATGATACATAGAGAATCATATCATAGAGATCGTTAGGTGGTGGTAAGTATGATACAAGCTTCAAGATGTTAGGTGTTTTGTTCAACCTCACTTCTTTCTCTATGACTGGTTAAGGTGAAGTTGCCCTTAGAGCGTGACTCCGCTGACAAACCCTTCACCCTAACCTTTAAACCACATGTCTCCTTTGGTCCCTAGCGGAGGTTCCTAAACCTTGCTCTCAACTAAGGATACTTTGAATAACCATTTTGGAGAGTTCCAATTGAAGATATTGAGTCAAAGGGTGTGCATGATCGAGAGCACCACGAGGTATAGTGGAGACGGCTCAATGGAGACTAGCTAACTGAGTCACCTTTTGCTGAGCTTTACAATCGTCAAGGCGAGCTCAATTTAGCCAACACTTGATTGAACCTCTGGTTTTTTAATGAGCACTAATCACAGAGCGCATAAGTCATCGCATAAGTAACTAAGTTCGATCCACATCTAGAGATAAATTGGGATCCACAACAATTACAATCAATAGCAATACCTTATGCATTTGCACCTAAGGTACCCTTGAGTAATGCGCTAAGAGGCTAAGTCCACCCCAAAGAACCAGAGGGCATATGTACCTTAGACTAGCTGACTAAGTTAGGTTGTGCTGGGCCTCATAGCTGTCGAGGCGAGCTCAATTTGCCCAGCGTTTGACTTACTCTCTAGTTCTTTAGCTGCCACTAATGCATTGAGCACTAGGAATGAACTGGAATCCACAATAGTTATAATCAAGAACAAAACCTTGGGCATTTGTACTTTAGGAACCTTGAGAATCCCCACAAAGAGACAAACTAGAATCCACACTATTTTTAATGGAATTATTAAATCTTTATTCCTCAATATGCCAACTATAATTTTAAGAGAACTTAAATAGGCTCTTATAATACGAGAATAAAGATAAAAGAAATATAAAAATGTCCTAGTAAAATAAATCTACTGAAGTAAATCCTAAATTAACAAAATCCAAATGATAATCGATAAATAAATTTACTAGATAGAATAATAAATAAAATAATTCACATCAACTGAGTCCAAATTCATTAACTTCATCTAACTATAGAAAGTGTGGGTTGTCCTATAGGATTGGCGTACTTGTGATATTGGAATCTTGACCCTGGGGTTTGCACAAACCCTCCCAGAGTGAATAAAACTCTACTCCATCAAGTCTAGGATGACATCACTTTGGTAGTAGTCAAGTAAATTAGATATAAGAAAGGAATGCAGTTTGCCTTGGTTGTTGATTTTGAATTTATGGCTGAGCCAGAAGACAATGTGATAAGAGATTGTTATGCTCTGATATCAAGTTGATGCAAGACAATTAGGAACAAGATCTTAGAATTTTGCTGTTAATGTACCCTAGAAATCCACACCTAAGAATGAACAGGAATTCACACAATTTTGAAGAGAAATAATAAATTTCATTAATTCCATCCATCATCTAGGATAGAAGCTTATGAGTCCTTAAATAGGTCCTTGAGATACTAAAATAATGAAGATGAAAGAAAGATACATTAATCATATCCCCTCCAAACAACAGAAAGATAAAGGTAAATGAAATATCAACTAATCCTATCTAACCAATGTAAAATCACAAAATACATCGGAACACCCTTACGTGCATGAACACCCACCAAACAAATGAAGAGACAGATGAGGGAAATGCACACCAAAAAACACACAACTATACGTTTTATCTAGTGTCGAAATCTCTACGTCTACAGTTGTCGAAATCTCCACTGACAAAGACATTGTTGTTCACCGTGCCATTCTGTGTTTGATGAATACATTCATCTCATTAGAGTTGAGTGTGCAGAGAGATGGGTAAGGGGGAAGCCGTTGATGACAATGGATACGTATAGAGGGAGAATGAGAATGAGAATGAGTGAGAGAGAGAGAGAGAGAGAGAGCTATGGGTTTCTCAGGTGGTCCGTTCAATAACATTGGACGAGAGAGAGAGAGAGAAGAGAGCTATGAGTTTCTCAGGTGGTCTGTTCAATGACATTGGACCGTTCGATTAAGATCTCTACTGCTCACATAGGACAACTGCCCATCAACCGTTCTCATTTGTATTATAAATTTGGTTTGTCTATTTTTTTTTTAAAGAAAAATAAAGAGCACTGGTATAATTGTGTAGATATCGCTGACTTTATTTTATTTGTGAATAGAAAAGTATTGTTTATGATGTCTACTGTGGGCAATTCAACAAATATTTTTTGGCATGAGTGTCCAATTGGGAAGCTTGAAAGGAAAAAGCTATTTAACCAATAGGGATGTGTTCTGTGGATCACAGGCCTCAGTGGAAAACGGTCCCTAACAGTCAGTGAATACTGACTGTTCGATCGTGGTCAAAATTCTCGGCTATCGGTTCAAAAATCTTACTGTGTGGGATTCACTGGCCTATGAACCAGGCTGTTCTTATTTTTTATTTTTATTTCAGGCCCACAAGTCAGGCCCATGTGCTTCAAAGTATATGTCCATTCCCAATCTAGAGGTTCCAAGTTTGGGCTTGGGCCGGGCTTTGGACAGTTCAGGTTGTGGATCAAAATTACACTCCTACCCTATTGCGGTGTCCGCACCAAAGGGATAGTCTACGAGCAATGTTCAAAATTTCGTTTCGGCTTGGTTTCGATTAGTATAGAAACAGAAACGTTTCAAAATGTTTTGGAAATGTTTCGGAAACATTTTGAGAACATTGCGACAAAATTAGAAGTGTTTGGGAACATATAGTGAAGTTTGTGTATTAAATACTAATAATTAATTAATTATATACAGAGAGATTTATGTAGTTATTCACGTGAAAGAATAAGTGTAAAACCATAAAAATCAATGTTTTCATAGAAGAACATGAGTAGAAGTTTACTTAAGCAGAGTAAAATACAACCATGTGTAATTTTCTAAAAGAAAATTGTACAAATATTCATAAAAAAATTTAAATTCTTGCTAACAAAACTTGTTTAGGTATATTGCACAATGTTTAGGTGTGTTTCGAAATTAACATTGGAATTTCGTTATTCCACTACTGTTTCGTTTTGGTCGCTTAGGAAATGGAAACGTTTCAGCCATTTCGATGGAAACAAATGGAAATTTTATTCCTTGTCTACGAACCTCCGATTAGGCTAGGCTCATCACTCGTGATTCCCAGACCTCATTGGTGGAGTTTTCTTTCTAAATGTTGATGGAGGTGGCTGGCCCAAAGGAGTCAAGCGAGTTGAGGCTCGGAGGCAAGCTCTTCGATGTGCCACGTAGCACTAATCCTTTCATATACCCACACACTCCATCGGATCAGTGAGCAAACCTATGCTTGATTTACCTATTATCTCGATATATCATGAATCTAGGAACTACCATTCGAGATTATGCAGTTTATACACGAAAGAACTTAAGACTTTGCAATTGATGTTTATTCACAATATTTGGAGCGCATCACATTTGCGGTTCACAATTGCACACTTCCTATCTTTGGTTTGGTCAAGCAACTCTCCATACGAGCATGTCTCTCCTATGCCTTAATCTTTTTGCCTTTGAAGTTATCTCCAAATAGCACCTCGGTCCTCACACTCTAGTTTAGTTTAGGAGTAGGATTACAATCAGTGGGAGCATGAGCAACCTCATAACCCACACACAAGATCGCGGGTTCGAATTGAGGGATCATCAAGATACTTGTTTTCCCTCCATTAAGGGGATTTACATCTTGTCTCTACAATAAGATGATTCTAAACCAACCATGATGTAGGCATGTAAAGCCTAAGATTACCAGCAGTGGGAGCCTGAGCAACCCCATGACTCTTGCGCATATTTGGTCACTAGAGTTCAGGGGTTGCCAAGATACTAGTTTCCCCTCCATTAAGGGGACTTGCAGCTTGGCTTTCTAGACCTTGATAAAGACGTGTTGTGATCAATATCTCATCGTGTCCAGGAGCACGTCTTGATGATCTCTACAACTTCAGTGCTTGGAAGGATATACTTGCCATGACTAGTTACAGTTGCTTACTGATGTGTGTCATGCCTGGCCTCCTTGGCTTTGCCCCTCTATATACATCTAGCTTCCATTTCCTTTGTCTACAAGTAAGCATGCGACTTGGAAATTCTATTCACCACATTCTGTTCTCCATTACTTCTCTCTCTCTCTCTCTAGACCGCTTCAGTTGGTCTATCATCATCTTGGTACCTAACATACTTCCCAAAGAGCACCAAACTACGCCTACTCTCCCTCAAACAGTCACACTGGGCAGGTCTTTGATGATTTCTCTTGAACAAAGACAAACCTTATAAATTTACTGGATAACTTATTCATAGACATCCCATATAGTACTTGCTAGCATGGTCTCCTTTAAGCTAAAGAATAGAAATCAATAATTCTAGTTTCACAAACCTTGTGAAATTGACTGTCCAAAGATAAAATGAGAAAAGGCAGGTGGATTGGTGATGGATTTTACCTGACGATATTCTTACTTCTCACTAAATCTCAAATAAAGTGGAAATTGGTTTTGATTTAATTCCGTCCTCTCTCGTAAAAAAAACCATGGGTTATATGCATGATTGCTGATTAGGTAATGAACCATATATGCTATGAGTCCATGACTCTAGTTTGTTTTGCACTCGCTCTTGTATAAAAGTTTACTTTTTTCAACAAGTAGGTTTTGAAATTGAGGTGCATATTCCTTACTCAATCCTGGGTTTTGAGCCGTGATGCCCTTATTTTGATATGGGGAGGCCTTAGCTACTTAGGTCTTAATAGTCCCGGATAACCATATGGATTTGTTACGTGGTGCTTCCAATTAATGATGTAGCAAAAAATACTCCGGGTGGAACAATGCTGGCTCACCTTTTTTTTGGGGGTGGGAGGTGGGTTGAGGTCCTGCTGTCCACTCTTTCACTACTTTTTTGGCTGAGCAAAAATACTTTTGCATTTAATTGCAATGCTAAGACTTTTCTCCTTTCCCTTTTATTGTAGGTTCTTTGCATGCTCATTATTTTATCTCATCTGCTCATCCTTTTGCCAAATCCCACTTTACTTTGACAGGAAAGGGCAAAATCACTAAAATTACCAACACATATCACAATTGATGCAGGGAGGACACAAATTGCACCGAGTGAGTCGCAAATTATTTCCCTTCGTCATAACTTCTCTTTATTTTACATTGATTTGGTAGATAACTGTTTGTGGATTGATGGTGGATTGTAGGTTCTAAGGTTATCAGGAATATCATGAGCATGAAATTTGTGGATGTCACTACTAGCTTAGAGCTAGTGTTGGAATCTGCTCTTATAAACAGTATTATTCTCACAATTACATTGTGGAAAGCTAAAGCTGGATTTTTTGGCATATAGGTTTAGTATTAATCGATGAATGTTGATTTGATCATTGTTTCCCAAGTGAACTGGACTCAATGGAGTGTGGAAAGTTGATGCAGGGAGGGGGTATCTGAAAATGGGGGAAGCAGGTAGATACTAATATTACTGTAGTCATACTAAGGAACACTGAAATGTTATGAGCAAAGAGTGGGAAGTATTCTGAAGCCATTTTTGATAGGGGCATCCAAAATGTAGAGCCAAAGAAGTGGCCATTCAATTAACTTATACTGGTTACTTAAAACAGTAATAATTAATTAGTTTTTGGTTTTCATTGCCTTCAATAGTGTCAATTATTTGAGTGCAAAACGATGCATGGTTGAAAAACTTTCTGATCATGCTTTCAAAAGAAGTGGTCCTAAGGTTCCAGAATTACAAGCATAATGGTGCAGGTTTTATCGTTAATTGCATCTTTTTAAAGCTTTTGGAAGCATGTTGCTGCTTCTGTTATGCAGTGTTTACTACTTAGGTTGTGACGTTGTGTGATACCTACCCCTATAAGCAGCCATATTGAATGCCTTTTGGGGATTAGTCATCAAACAACCTGCAATTATATTTCTCAACGTGAAAATTTCTGGTTCATGGTTGCATGCTTTAAAAAATGTTGATCATCTTACTCCAAAACCATACAAGTACGGTTGACAATTGTAGTTTCCATTTTTTGTTGCTGTGTTTTGAATACCGTTATTATAGATCAAATCCTATTCAATTGATGCTTGCATTAGAACTTATAATTCTTTTCGAGCATATTTTCCAATTCATATTTGCCTAACTATGTTTCTCATTTTCCTTTTTCCTATCCTTTTAGATTCAAGGACAGTAATGGCTATAATTGGTGAGTTTTTGGCTACACCGATTATTTCAGTCTATCACTTTTATTTTTAAAACAAATTGTACCCCCCCCCCCCCCCGCCCCCCCCGGGCCCAACTCCCCGAGTTGGATAGCAATTTTTTCGCATCAATTTAATAATGTCTTTCCCCGATAGGTCATTGGACTGATTTCTGATGCTGATGCATTTGCAGGTCCTGCTGACATGGTTGACGATGTAACAGGTGGACTGAAGCTTTTGTAGTGACTGCTTCATTGTGGTGGGAATCTAGCTTGCTGGTATGAGCGTTGCATTGGTGCATTTCTAGGATTAAATATCTAGGACGCAATTCCTAATTTCATCGGAGAACAGGTGCTGGAGAACCGCCGTCCTTTATTGTTATTTTTTTGTTTGAAATGAACTCATTCTCAATGATGGAATCATTCTTTTCGAGCGAGATATGATTAGCAATAGGGAAACTGATTCGTAATCTTAATTGGCGACCGAGCTATTAGCATATTAAATGCTTCATTTTTCTCTGAAAGCCTTTCGACATTTTTGCTGTGTGAGGTGTGTGAGGTATGTGAGCTTTGAATTTCAATTAAGGCGTTGGCAAATCTTCAAAAGCTACGTTGGTTTGCAGCCCATTATACTGATATGACTCGGGCAAATCTTCAGAAGCAGTTATAATATCGAAGACTGTTTGTTTCGATGAAAACTGGAAAATGTTTTAAGCATTTTCTAGTTTTTTTGGTAAGATAAGAATAAAAAAATGTATAAAAATTATTCTCATGATCAACAAAAATTACTTTAATTTTAGCACAAAAAAAAAATATTTTTTTTTAATTTTTAAAACTGAGAAGTGTTATACTTAATGAGACAGTTGTTACATTAATCACTACTTTTGATCACACTGTCACCTCCTCTGTCATCTTATGAGGGAGGAAACGGGTTCATGCTCCCCCTTTTTCATGTGTGTTTTTTGGAACTTATATTTAACAAGAATTACTATGGCTCCAGCTTTATAACTATCATCATCACCACCACAACCCATCATTTATATTAATACTATCATAATTATTAATATTATTATTTGTAAAATTGCAATCAAATACATAAAAATATTTTCAATAAAAATAATTGGAATCAAATTATGATAGCTCTTTTGTTACCAGAAAAGCAAGAGAGGGAGACAGTAGGAAGAAGAAAATAATATTATTCCATAACTAATGCTACTTCCTCGCTCAACATATAATATATAATTTAATAATATAAGCAAAGTAAAAACCATTCCGACCTGCCGGATTCGAACCATCGACCTAAGGATTACACGCGGGCCCATCCCTGCAGCCAACTACAGTCCTCCGCTCTACCAACTGAGCTAAGGTCGGTTTGTGTTGGCGGGGGTAATTCACTTTATATATATATATATATATATTTCAAGATTAAAAGGAACCCAGCACCCCTTCTCTCTTTTTAAAATGCTCGTGCTCATAGCATCATATTCATGCATTATCCCTTGTATTTTTCTTTTGTTAGTTTGCAGTTCTATATATGTACGAGTTTTTCTGATTTTCAATTGAACATCATGGCACTGATTGTAAATGAGCATTAACGTGTTTTTTTTTAAATGGAAAAATTTATAAACTAAATTAGCGTAAAAAGGTATTGTGCACGAACACAATACTAAATTGTTAAATACTGATAGGTGAATGAAATCTTCAAAACGAACTATAAAATCAATGTCTTTGAAGTAAATTGTGTCTAAATGGTGTGGTGGTATGCTACCCCAAAAGAAAAGATAGCATAATACGCATGTCCCTATTATATATAAAAACGGCAACACTTAAATCGATTTTCTTCGGCCTCCTTTTTCCCCGTGCGTGTTCATACATTAGCATAATCATGTGTAATATAATCAACAAAAGACAAACTATTGAAGGGAAACAGCTGCCCCAATAGAGATTTCACCAAGCACCTATACCATATTTGCCTTATTATCTAGCCTTCTGCCACTTAAGGGCCCTATTACGTAATTCCCTTTACTATATTTTTTTGCCTTAAAAGTCAAAGATTTTAAACAACCCAAGCAGGGGCTATCTATATCATAGTTACTTAATTGTCTAGCCCATTATGTAATTCCCTTTATAATATTTTTTGCCTCAATTGTTTGAAGCTACCAAAGGACAAAATAAGCATCCTCCTCGATGCATTGTCCAATTCCAGGCTTTACTCCTTTCCTTGTTGTAATCCGCAGTTCGCCTTCCTATCCTATGATTCACGTCCTGATCTTTTCAGTTACGCTTTTTATCCCATTGACTACTGATTGATATGCACTGCTCCTGCTCCTGCTCCACCAAACTCAATTGTAACTCTGTATCTAATATCAACTTTAGATGGATCTGTTAAGCAATTTCAAATGTGTTCCACATTGTTCTTTTTCCTGGCATTACTTTTTCACTCTTCCCATCTCCTGACGTATGCACACTTGCAATCAATTACAAAAACCACATTGCACATAATACTTAACTAATAACTATTACATCATTATTAACAGCTTTTGTTTTGTGATATTATAAGCTACAATGATTACGAATTGAAATATAGACAACAGGAAAAATTCTTAAAGCATCTGCAACCGCAGCTGGTCACGTATCATTAGTCTGCCGGGCAGTGCAGAAACATCAACCTGTACAAAAACCATTCAAGGTTGGAATATCAAGACAAATTTAGGACTTGTGGGTTTCAGAGAAACAGATCCCTAAGATTTTGAAAATTATTCAGCAAAAATATCCTGAAAACAACTCTTACGGATTAAACAACCACCAGCCTCATTAGTGAATATGTATCTCTGGATGAGGAACAAGAAAGAGAAAATTTGCATACAGTCAGACTTCATTATTAGGACAAGTCAAGAACCTTAGACATGCTTGGATCGAGGGGCAAGGGAGTTCTAAATTGGATTAAAAAGTACTCAGTCCCACCATTTCAGTTTTGTCTCCCAAAACAAGTAATCGGCATTTTTATCGTGAAATTTGGATTAGTTGTCTGATGAATAAGTGATTGTTAATCCCTTATTCATAGTATTAATAATACCAAGTCCCCTTAATTAGTATTATTAATACCAGACTTCAAATTATCTTCTATCCTTATCTAAAACCAAATTGTATTATCTCCTTATCTAACGATCAAAAATAATTTTATAACCCTTATTCTATTCTTTATCCAACCATAACCAAACGCGAACCAAATTTCTAATTGTATACATAATCCATTCCATAATACCCTGTATTAAAAAAACACGTGGAATCCACAGTATTATTTATCACTACTAAGTTCTATCCTATCTAATACAATCTAGAGTAATAAACGAGCCTTAATGTATATCCGCAGTCAAAAGTAATAGTGGATCTTATCCCCATCAGCTTCCAAAGTATAGAGAATGCAGAAAAAATTATAGATAACACTAGCAAATACATATTTTAAAACAAAAGTATTGGGTAAATATGGTATAATGTCAGAATCTATTAGATACAATGAACACAGCTACACCAAAACTGACTAATCTTGAAAGGGAGACAAAAACAAGACAATGGGGCTGACTTGGGACTCCAAAATCCAGATTGCTATAAAGATTAGGGAGGATGCTCTAATTATCAGCTAACTGAGCAAATGTAGTGAAGTGGGAGAGAGATGATCATCATGCTCCCCTTATTTTTTTATTGCGTTTCTTTTCTAACTCGGATTGTATTACCTTTTCCTCTTTTCTGTGGAGACATCACCTTTTCAAGGTCAATCTAGTAAATAGCTGGCCTAAAATTTACCTCAAGATGAAAAAACATGTATACGTTATAGAAGGCAAGATCAACCCATTCTGGCCTCTGATGCAAGAAGTCCCATTTGTTCAGTAAGATGATTCATATGCTGGGCCTTGTCCCATCGACTCTCCCGCCCTGTCACTGGAGCCAGTTCTTTGCCAATACTCCGTTCTAATGCATTCAAATTAACCTCATCTGTGTCCCCAGTAAGTGGGCTTACCGAAAGAAATTGTTCCCAGAAAACATCATTTATGCCTGGAAGCTTGGGGATTCCATCCATCATAATATCTACCTCAGTATTAGAAGAAAACTCATCATTCAAAACAGGCAGTAGTGAGCCATCGACGATTCCAGACATCAAATCCGAATACCCCTTATTATTCCCAGTCTCTGACACCTCAGAATTTAAGCCAGAGACTTGAAGACTGCTTTCGTGCACGATTCCTTCTACTTGAGAGAAGTCGGTCAAAACTGTATCTTCCAGCGAATTAATGTTCATTTCAGGGAGCTGAGCTAGTTTGATAGGCCCAGACGCCTCGCAAGGGGAAGAAGGGGTCTCAGAAACTGAAGCTGAAGGACAGCTGCCAGGTATTCCTAACTCAGAAGACAAACAGAACTCCGAAAAAATTGGTGATATCCGACTGGAGGAGCTAACCCTATCTAATGCACTGGATGGAGACGGTACATTATCAATCATGAAATTGGAGTTGTTGATTGTAGATTCAAACCTAGAAGATGCATTCATTTTCAAGATTTGCAGCAGCATTGCTTCTGCTGCCTCATTCATTAAAGGTTGATACTTAACAATCTGCCCATTGGGTAAAGCAGAGCCATATTTGCGGACTGAATTATTACTTTCTTCTTCCTGGTTTGGGAGTCTCCTTTTCTTATTAACTGTAGAAATGCACCTGTTACTTTCATTCTTCGATTGTATCAGCTGGGCTAAGAAGCCAGGGTTCTGCATGGCCTTTGCAAGGAATGAAAGCGTTTGCTGCTGCCGCTGCTCCATCATCTGAACACGTTGCCCAACAGTTTGCAACTGGTGATCGGTTGCTTGCTGCTGCTGCCTCAATCTGACCAGCTCCTGCATAAGAACATTCTTATCCCTTCTTAATCTTTCAACATCTTCCTCAAGCCCAAACTTTCCTTCCTCAACACAAGACCCGGCTGATTTTCCCTGGACTTGAGGAGCATTCTGATAACTATTTACGCTGGCAGGTTTCCTCCTGGTGATGATCTTCAAAAGGTGTTTCTGACCTTTAAGAAACCCTTCATTTGCAAACTCCCATCGATCTGGATCTACCTTCCTGAAACCCTGATGGATCAAACAGAAACAAAAACTATAATGAAAAAACAAAAATTAAGGTCAATTCACGCATGGAATGACAGGGATTAGTATCAAAGAAACTAAAAAGAGCGCACTGGAAGAAATCTCATATCAGTTTATCCGTTTATTAAGATGAAAAGCAGATTGTAGGGATTCTGCACATATCATGACATCTGTTCAAGGAGTGAAACTTGCATTATCCATGGAACATTCACCTGGCCTTTGGCTGAAGGCGTAAAGGGGTGGAGTTCGGGTGGTGTTCTGCTTGAATATTATCTAGCATTAAGTCCATAAGATTAGCTAATAAACTTAAATTGAGTGCAAATGCCCAGACAGAGAGCAAGCACAGACGAAACCCTAACATAATAATAAAGTTCCATCATCACAGCCTCTTTATCAGAGATAGGTGACTAGCGTCCTCAATAGGCTATTCAAAATATACCATTAACTCGTTGCAGCACTGGCGAAAAAAAAACTTGACATAATGAATGACTCTGCCCACAATACAATGGTTAACAATGTTTCTGTGAGAATGTCACAACTGTTTCATAGGCTAGAAAAATATTTCCATATTTTTTTGGAGGTACAAAAGTCTTATTTCCCAAACTGTCTGAATTTCTTTTAGCAAACCAACCATTACGAGAAAATCCAATCTACATCAAACGCTAGATAGCCATTTTTTTATTTAAATTGTTTTATCATCATCCTGTAATATATTATCCTTTTTTGTAGTTGCTTAACTGAACATCTTGGTGTTCTTAGACAAACATTTCATCACAACTCTATCAAATTTGGGTCAAGATGCTTGACGTGTGAAAAAATTGACCTACTATTTCCTCCCACCTGCATCAAACCTTAATAAAATATGGAATCAGTGGCCCCAAACTTATACAACACGAAAAAATAAATAAATAATCACGCAGATATCCACTCGAGACTGCTTGTAACTTATTAATATGACTTATGAAGCACCACAAGTCCAGTGTTTCTATGAAACTTGTATTCAGTAAAATCTAATTCCTATGAAACTCCTCTTGGACCGAAATAAGAATATCAATAAGATCAAAAGAATTCAACAAAATCAAGATAAAATGTGACAAGATTATACTAAAAATCGATAAAGAAAATAGAAAGAAAGGGAGAGAGACTCACGTAAGTGTTCAACTGTCTGACGAAGCTAGAGAAATTGTTGTGCTTGAAGTACTTAGGCAAAAGATGTCTAGAAAACTCAGGCACATTCCAGACTGCAAAGCTGTTGTTACTGTTACTCCATGACACAATCGAATCTGTAGATGGATCGTCCACCATATCGTAGGTTTTGCTAAGAAACGGCGGCGGAGAGTTCGCAATTCCGCTCGCCGTCGAGCTGGTCATTGTCGCCGTTTCCTGTCCTCCGTCCATGTCGCCGTTAAACTTCAATCGACGGCAAGTTTTCACAGATTAAAATTGAACGTTGTGCATATATATATATCAAAATACGCAAATATACAGAGAGAGAGAGAGAGAGAGAGAGAGCAGGGGAGGGACGGAGGGACTTTTCTGGAGCTTGAACCGATGAAAGGGGGAAGGGGAGCGGAAGATTACAGGCCGAAGCGGTGGAAAATTGGATATATCACGCGAGAAGAAGCGCTTTGATTGCACCAGGAAGGTATCTTCTTTCGGCAGATTTAAATTTCAGTATCGCCCTCATAATTTCTTAGAATGCTTTTCGACACCACGGGTTTCTTTAAATTCTGATTTATACCCCTCTTCCTTAGAGCCTGACAACCAATAATGAACAGATTTTTTGGCTAAGTGACTTTTGGGTAGTTTTAAACTTTGACTATTAAGAGTTTTAATTTTTTTTTAAAAAATAAAATTAAAAAAATTTAAAATAATTTTTAAAAATAAATATTAGAATAAACAAGAGAAATAAAAAAAATTAATTTTTTTTTGAATTGCTTTGAAAGACGTGCAATATTTTTATTCTAAACGAATCGATTTAAAAGCTGAACTTTTTTAAAAAAATTATCTTGAATTTTAATTCCAAACAATGCCTAAGCATTTGATAATCCAGAATCCATAAGAAATGTATTATTCATGATTCATCAAGGAAAAAAGAAACGGGTATTAATTTATGTGTATATTTATGCAGTATAATAGTTAAAATTTTGAATTATTGACTAAATTAATAATAATGAATTATTAGTTTTTACAAGAGGACACTATTAGTATGGAAAATATTTAATTGTACGGTTCAATTTATGCATATATTTATATATATCATTAAAATTTTGACGTTCAAAAGTTTCACTTCTTGTATCTATTTGTTTAGCTTGTAATTAATTGTTTGTGCAAGTAACACAACCATATTAGATCTTGTTTGGTAAATCAATTTAAAGTTGATTTTTTTGAACTTTTTGAATTTTTGTCTTAAACCCAAAAGAGTTAAAATGTCTCATTTTTCAATTCTTAACTTTTACCTTATTAATTTTTTGACTTTTTTGATAATAATTTTTAATTTTACTCTTCAACATATAAAATTAAACAAATTCCAATTCAACAACCATACATCAATTCAGTTAATTCCCTAAGTGATTTTCTTTGGCTTTTTAGTGACTTTTTTTGCCAATCAAACAAAATTTTAACTTTTTGACTTAAAGTGACTTAAAATTAAAAAATTAGCTTAAAATCAAGTTGCCAAACGAACACTTAGTTTTATTATTAAAGGGGACCGAAATAAGATAGAATGTGTTGCAAAGTTTCTCGGGTTAATTTTTAATTTATTATTATTAATTTTAATAATAAATTATAATTTCTTTTGAATAATCACAATTTTTATTATAAATCATAATCATTTTTTTCTATTTTAACAAGAAGTTAATATATTTATTTAATAGTCACAATTTTTATTACAAAGTATTATATTTGGCAAAGCAATACCGGTAATTGTTAGCTTTCAAATACTAATTCTAATTATAAGTGATAAATTTTTTTAAATATTCATAACTTTTATTATAATTTATAATTATTTTAATTTTAATTATAAATTATAATTTTTACAAAACACTCACAAATTTATTACAAGATACAATCAATAAACTACAAATTTAAAAAACAAACAACACCTATAAAACACCCGGGATATGTGAATGGAGGGGCTGCTTTCGCCAATTTGCCTTAAACAAAAAGTAAACTCGAAATGCAAAATACTGATATTTTTTCTCAGGTCATTTTGACTCTCCCTCCCTCCCTCCGTTCCTTCCCCACTCTCTCTGCAGCATACGAACGCTCTCTCTCTCTCTCTCTCAACTAATTCTCAACACTGCTTTAGTATAATTACGCCTCTGGAAGAGGTAAGAGCTCTGGCTTAATTTCTCTTTAGAGATCCGGGTCTCTCTGTATCGAATCTAATGAATGAAATTTTCGTCAGACCCACCATCTCTCATCTGTTTTTGGTGAAGATGATTATTTATCTCAGACACAGGATTTCTGTGAAAAATCATAACTTTGTAATTTGAGCTT
Source organism: Heliamphora pulchella (assembly GCA_032270985.1). Taxonomy (NCBI): domain Eukaryota; kingdom Viridiplantae; phylum Streptophyta; class Magnoliopsida; order Ericales; family Sarraceniaceae; genus Heliamphora; species Heliamphora pulchella. The sequence continues at coordinate 11,445,985 of JAULJZ010000024.1, forward strand.
CACTTCGTTGATACATGAAATCAACCGCATTAAATTCGGTAATGTTTATTGATATTTGATATATTGATATATATATTTCTTGAATTGATTACTTCAAGGAATTTATCATCCTTCTTGTTTGAGATGGATAGTATGTAATTTCACCTCTCCATAGTTGGTGCTGGCTTAATTGTTTTGTTCGTTTTTTTACCTCCCGTTAATAGGTATTTCAACTTGTAGTTAGTTTTTCAGATTTGATATATGAATATGAAGTTCTTATCAAGCTACTTCACGTTAATCCACGTTTGGAATTTGGAAGAAAATGAATACGAACTGAGGGACGTCAGACATTGACCGTGCATGGCTGGAGTTCGCGTGGAGGGTAGTACCGCCCCGTCACGCCTCGTTGTCAAGTTGCATCTCGGATGTGGATCGCCAAGCCCGGCCAGTGTGGGCTGAGCTCCCATAGCATGGGCCGAGCTCCCATGGCATGGGCTGAGCTCTACTAAGATGGGGCCTTGAGTTGGACTCTAGAGGACGGGCCCATTGCCAGGGTCCCGAAGACGAAAGCTCGGCAAGTGAGAGCTGAGCTACGTGTGTCGTAATGCCTCGAAAGCCGAGTCTAGGGACAGATACGTTGTTATCTGGACTTGTGATACGCTTATCAAAAGTTAGAGAAATGTTAGGGGCAGTTGGACCAACCCTAGGGCTTAAGTGTCAAGAAGGGTCGACTTGCCCCAAATAGGGCCTAAGGGCAAGTGGACAAATTGACATGGCAAAAGGAATAAGTAAATAAGCATGAAGGAGTGATTATATTGATTAGTCACATCAGACACGTTTAGCCAAGACAAGGGCAGAGAGATGATGGCCCCACCTGGTCGGGTCGGGTTGGGTCAATCAGACGGGTCGGGTATGTTCCACTCTATAAATAGCAATAAACCAAAGGGTAAAGGTATGCATTCTTATTTCACTAAGCAAAAACTCTGTCAATTTAAACACTCTCTACGCTCTCTCTGAACAAGCTTTAACTTAATTATCAGAGGGTCCACTGGTATAAGCACCGGCGTGCATCTCACCCCCTTCTTGTGTATGTGCACGTGGACTACACCTCGGATCAACCTAGCCAGCGTGAACGGGATATGTAGATCCTAATCTTAATCCTTTACAATTTGGCGCCGTTTGTGGAAAAACTACGAAGAACGCCTCCATGGCTAGCTGGGACAATCACGCTTACGAGGAACGGAGGGAACAACATCTTGCATCGCATGCAGGGGCTTCACACTCAACAAATCGTCCAAGGACTTACCAACGGTGGAGATAACCAATGCATTTTGAGATTCATGTGGGAGGCTCAAGAGTAGACAGAAGAAGGGAAGATACCCACCATGGAATCTCCCACCAGACCACACCATCCCAGGGGGACTATCCACCACAGTACTCCCTGCGGAGGGTGGTGGAATAGTACCAAGATGAGTTAGATAGACGTAATGGCGTGCTGGAAAGGCTCCAACGCGAGCTACGAGAAACACGGTTCCGGGCTAAAAGAAGGGATATGCTTGAGGAACACCTAGATCTCCCACTATTTGGGCTAGGCGTAAGAGTGCATTTTGATCGGCCCCGGGTGAGCCGAAGCGCAAGAAGGAATGATCCACCCCGAGACCACAGAAACGGTGTCCCAAATAGAAGTATCTATGGGTCTAAGAGAGAAAGGCCCGAGCAAACACAGGCTTGCAGCAACACCTACGCTCTTGCAGGGAACCTGCAACCCAAACGTGTGCTCGGGAATGATGAAGAGAAAGAAGATCTCAAGCAATGGCTACATCTCCAACTCGAAGGCAGGCTCTAGCCACCTTTGGGGAGGTCGGCCAAGGATGTGGCTAGAAGAGCGCTTGAGTAGATCTTGGTCTCACCATTTACAAGGGAGGTAGATGGCACGGACCCCACCAAAAAGTTTCATTCACCAAAGTTTAATCTTTATGATGGGAAGACGGATCCCATGGGACACATCAGACATTTTAAACAAATGATGGCCCTTTGGAACTGAAACGACGTCGTAATGTGTAGGTTTTTCCCTTCCAGTCTGGGTGAGGTTGCCTTGAGGTGGTTCGATAAGCTCCCAGCTGGGTTTGTTGGAAGCTGGTAACAGCTGGCCGAGCTATTTGCGACAAGATTCATTACGAACAGCAGACAACTGAGGGAGATTGACTCTCTACTCAATCTGAAGAAGCTGGACAATGAGAGCCTGAGGGCTTATGCTCGGTGGTACTGGAAAATCTTTAATGACATAGACGATTGCAATGAGCAGCTTGTTGTAGCTTCATTCAAGCTCGGGCTAGAAAAGACTCACAAGTTAAGGTAGGCCCTTACAAAGAGACCGGCCACTTAGATGGCCGAGCTCATGCAAAGAATAGAGCAGTATGCCAAGGTTGAGGAGGACATGGGCGAACGGTGCCTAAGGTAGTACCCGCGCAGACAGGACATAAGGAAGCTCGAACTGAGAAGAAGGAAAACAAGAAGCCCAAAAAGAAGTTCGGGGAGGAGAAGGAACTGGAAAGACCAAAGGCTAGCTATGCAGTGGCCAATACGATCTTCAAGGAACATATCTACAGGCTCCTCCAAATAAAAAACAAGCCGTGGCTCGAGTGGTCCCCAAAGATGATTGGGGACCTGCGCAATGGGAAT
>JAULJZ010000024.1:11448745-11470119 GCA_032270985.1 Heliamphora pulchella
ACGATCTTTCTTGCCCGTGGTGTTGCAGTAGGCACCTACACAGGAGAAGAAACCATATTAGAGCTCGGCTAATGAGGTACGAATAAACGTGTAAAATGAAAAGGGATGGAGCTTGGTTACCTGGCGTCCTAGGCCGAATGGGGCACATCTTGGTTCTCGGATCATAGGGCCCAGGTCGATCTGTCAGTTCCCTCCCACGGCCACGAAGTCTTGGATCTCGCGTTTATGGGAGCCCTTCATGCCGAGCACGATGTGCCGACTGTCCTTGGCCCTGAGATAATATTTGTTGCTACTACGGACGATTTCCGTCATGGTGTAACAATATTGAATCTTACGGATGCCGAGCTCGACACCCATGTACCGGTTCAATAATGCTACACCCATTAAAATGACGAAAACGTTCGGGGTAAGCTGGTCCGGGCAAAGGCCATAGACTGCCAATGCCTCCTGCACAATAGGGGAAGGGGAAACTCAACCCTAGCCTCTCGAATAGCCAAGAGTGGCCAAACAGATGCCCCAGACTCCTTGGTTACCCAATTCTCCTCAGGAGTGGCCATACGGACATTGACATCATCGGGGATTCGATATTTGCGACGGAACACCGCCATGGCCTCAGGCGTGTTAACGTATTTTTCCAGACGACCCATTGTCTTAAAAAGAAAAGAAAGGAAGAAAAACATGAGAAAGAGGGGAGGATTAAGAAACTGAAGAGGAAAATGGCGCCGGCGGCACATCACCAGCACTAGAATGGACAAAATAGAAAAGGAACATGTAATAACAAGAACAAAAGCTAAGTCATACCTTACAGCAGCGGGGAAAGGAGAAGTGGAGCGAAGATGAAAAGGTTCCCGGAGCTGCGGTGGAGGACAGGTGGTAGGAGAATTCGCCGGAGAGTTGCCGAAAATCGCCAAGGGAGTTTGGGAAGTTAGGGGTTCGTAAAATGGGAGAAGGGATAACCCTTCCCCTTTTATGGAACCCCTAAGGGTTCAAATCAGAGTGCCAAAGAGTGCCTGGGGTGACGCTTCGAGGGGCGCGCGCCATACCCATTAATTGCACAATAAATGTTAGGGCAACGCGTTAGGAGCCAGGCTAAATAGAAAGAAGCTTGGGGCATCTTGCCAAGCTAAGAATATTGGATTTGAGCATCCAGAGAGCTCGACGCACGTGGCCGAGCAGGCACCGACCGTCATAAATTCAAATAATTGACATTTATTGAAGAGACATTCCCAGAATCAAGGCACAGCCAGCGCCATACGCATTAAATGCGAGGCACTATCAACGCCGTACGCATTAAATGCGAGGCGACAACCCAGCTAGAGGACAATACGAGGCCACCCGGGAAATGACATGTGGCAAGCGCAGTTAATACACGTACAAGATGTGCCATCAGGGAATGACACGTCAGCTTTGACGGTTAGCGTGCCCGATCAACTCTAAACTGGACAACGTTTGTGACTTCACATCACCCAGTAGCAGCTTGGTAGTTCGGAAGCTTGAGCAACTACAAGGTGATGGGGGCAATTGAGGGAGGTCAGACATTGATCGTGCATAGCTGGAGTCCGCGTGGAGGGTAGTACTACCCCGTCACGCCTCGCTGTCAAGTTGCATTTCGGGCGTGGATGGCCAAGCCCGGCCAGTGTGGGCCGAGCTCCCATAGCATGGGCCGAGCTCTACTAAGATGGGGCCCTGGGTTGGATACCGATCTACTTCATCTAGATTGCAGAGATTCACAAAATTTGTTGATCCAAGTTTTCATGTCTCCACTAATATCTTGGCACATATGAGTTTATTTTCTTTTAATAAATTATGGTATCTTTTTTTATTTTTATTTTTATATTACTAATATAGCAAACCTCAATCAATTGCCAGGTCCTTGATTGTAATCCGATATGCCATTTAATCTACATAAAACTGTTATATTATTTTTTCCAATTTGATGTGGATACTGCTCCTTTTCTGGTTTTCCTTATCCATACTACTCATTTACCGAGGGCCATTTTAATCTGTTTACTGTGTTTCTGTACGTACTTTATCTTAAAATGCACCACGTTAAACTTGAATTAAAACAAAATGCACCATGATAGTAGAGGAAACTAGAGAGGATGATGGAGAAAAAAATGAATCAAGAAAAAGGGGGCATGCTTGCCACACCCCTTGAGAAAAAGTAAGGCCGTTGGTACCTGTTTTTTGTTTGATATTTTGGGTTCTAGGTTTGTTACAGTACTGGTCGTGTTTGTTTTTCTTAGAAAGATTAATGTTATAAGGTCTCTGTGAAAACTTAACATTTCCCCATCTTGCGAAGAAGCCAATCTAATGATATATTGCTACTACATCTACAAGCTCAGCCTGCAATGCCATTCACCGCAAGAGAAGGTAGAGAATAGAGATCAACTCCTTTTTTTTTTTCCCTTCAGTTTTTATTTACTGAGATGAGGCAGGATGTAAAATGGCAACTTGCAGGGAGCTAGTCTTAGTCATGGAGCAATATTTCTATATTTTCTCTTTTAAATTTGAAAGTTCTAATTGCTTTTGATTTTTTGTCAAGGGAGTAGTGATGGTACTACAGTTTATATTAACAGTTGTATAACTGTATTCTTTTCCATCAATAAAGATTGTGTTTCCTCAAATGGGAGGCTTAGTAATGGTTCACAAGTTCCTTGCAGCTTTGATTGGGACTGAAAATGTTGGAAAACTATGATTGACCAAATGCACTAGGTATTCTCCAAGGGTTCCTTTGTTGCAAATTCGAACCAGTTGAGCTTCCTCTATTGCCTCATAGCAAATCAAATGCTAGGTCCTGAAACCTCTTAATTAATCAAGCAAATCTTCCTCCTTGCCATCAAATATGGACTTCAGGGTTGTATAACCTCTGGGTGGGGGAGTTTGGAGATTTCAGAGGTTTCTGGGAGGTAGGCTTACTAGGATATTAAGAATTGGTAGGAATCCTATGGTTTTTCAAGTTTGCTCCTGTTGAATTAGAGCCTCTACGTCAGCTATATATGGTGTCGAATTGTTGCTGGGAAGAGCTAGGGTTGAGATTGCAGCATTGCGCTGCTATAGGATTGACTGCTACCGAAGCGAAAGCAACATTGGAGGTAAACTGGACACAAGGTGGGGGTATATTCAGTGGTGATGGAGGGGGAATTGAGGTATGTTGAACGGGAAATTATGGGGTGGTAAATGGAAACTTTAATTGAGAAGGAAACTAAAATCATTAATTAAATGGAAACATATAAATTTCTTTTGTCAATCTTGATAAATAAAGAAACTAAATACTATAAGGAAATTAAATAACGAACCTATTATAAAATAGCAAATTAAAATAATTAATAAATTTCAAAATTGATCATTTATGTCAGTTAAATTGTAAAATATTAAGTTTGGGCTTGAAAGAGGAAGAAGAAGAAAAAAATAGAGAAGAGAGGAAGGAAAAGAAGAAGAGTCTAAGTAGTTATATCTGTCTCCTTCGCTCATATGTATTTATAATATTATTGCGCTGAAGGTAATTACAATAATACCCTTAAAGAGGAAAGATAAACGAACAATAAAAGAAAATAAATAAAAACGCTTATAACACTTCCCCTCAAGTTGGAGCGTAGAGGTCAAACATGCCTAGCTTGACAAGCATTTGGTGGAATGGAGAACGAGCTAACGTCTTTGTAAGAATTTCACCAAATTGATCCTTTGAGCAAATATAAGGAGTGGCGAGCTGTTTTCGCAGTAATAAATTCCAAATGAAGTGATAGTCAAACTCAATATGTTTAGTGTGTTTATGGAAAACAAGATTATTAGTAATAAATATAGTAACTTGATTATCACAAAACATTTGCATAGAAAGAGTAATGACACCAAAGTTCTGAAGAAAATAGCGAATCCACAACATTTCAGACATAATATGGCCATAACCCGATACTCCTCTTTGATACTAGAGTGGACAGAAACACTTTATTTTTTACTATTCCAAGTGACCAGATTATCACTAATAAAGGTACATTAGTCAGAGGTAGATCGTCTATCAGAGTGACTACTTGCTCAATCAGCATCGTTGAACCCTATGACAGTTGTTAGAAGTATTTATTTTCTATATTAAGGGTAATTTTGTCATTGTATCGTATAGTATTTTAATATAAATAGATGCCAGGTGGAAATAAGGGACTAATTAAGTTCCTAAAATCCTAATATTTTCTGTCTTCTCTCATCTCTTTATCTCAAATCCTAAATATTACTTTCCTTACACTTTAACTTGGTATTAGAGTTTTGATCCAACTCTAGAATTACCCTTATCATTTCGAAAAGCACCATGAGATAGGAACGACGTGTTGATGTCATCTACTGTATGATGACGTTAGCGTGACGCCACCGGTGGTACAGACGGATGCCAATGGTTGGCGACTACATGGATGGATTTGTCTTAGGTTTTTGGTAATTGTGGAGATGTGTACAGATTTTTTTGACTTCGTTTGATGCCTTCTTCAAGCCCTTGATGCGTCCCTTTTTTTTGGAAATCCTAGTGCCAGGTCTTTTCTTCGCGCCATACTCCGTGGTTTTCGATCCTCCAGATCTACTCTATAGGTGTCGACAATACATGTTTTGCTCAGTTTTGTACTTGATTTGGTGGTTTTCATCTCTTTCGGTCGTTTCTTGTCATTCTTCTCAGTTGGCGGCTCTGTCTGGTCGCAATTGTTCTAGTTTGTTGATTTTGGTTTGATTCGTGGTAACCATTGTTGATTTTGGCTCGTGATTGCACTAGAGCTCTTTGCAATTGACTTGGTTTGTCGCTTTTGGCTTGCTTCGTGGTAATTTTTTTGGTTCTTTTGGTTTGTGGTTCACAATTTTCCTTCCTGTTTAGGGTTTGCGTCTTGTTCTTTGGTCTTCCCAGCGTTCTTTGGCTTAATATTTGGTTGCGCTTTTTTGTTTGGTTCCCGACTTGTTATTGTTCACAAAGGGTTGCAGTAGCCATGGTTGAGATAATGCCCTTTAACCTCAAAGATGATGACTTGCTCCGTTATGTTACCTCTAGGCATTTGAATGGACTGAATTATTTGGCTTGGGCCCATGCATTTAAAGTTTTTTTTAAAAGGAAGAGATGATTGAGTTATATTACAGATTTTCCCCCTACAACCAGCGATTCTAAACTTGTGGATTGGGAAAGTACACATTCGGTGGCTATGGGTTAGTTGTGGCATAGTTTGGAGCCCCATATCGCCATTGCCGTCGAGTTTTGCAATACGTCAAAAAAGATTTGGGATTCTCTTACTGACTCTTTCTTTACCTAGATGTTTTTCGAGTATATGAGCTTTATGAGCAAATTTTCAACACTAAGCAATCTGATAAACTTTTAGTTGAATATTATAGTAATCTGAAGAGTTTGTAGGATAAGCTGTTGCAACATCGCCCTCTCACCATGGATTTATTGCAACAGAGACGCCATTTGGAGGACTTTATGGTTGCTTCTCTTATTTCTTGTTTGGACTCTTAACTTTCGGGGGTTTAAAGATCAGATTTAACAAGTGAAAGAGTTAGCAAGAGAATAATAAGTGACGGTGCTTGCGTTTAGTAACACGATTTTGCTGAGATGTGTTAGCACAACTAGCCTGATGAATAATATCCCGATCAACACAAAAGGAATCAACAGCATATTATAGATACTCAAGAGCATTTTCAGAGTGAAAAAGCTTAATACGCTTGCTAAATTAGGTGAATACTTCATTATGGAATTTAGAGAGAATAAAAGGTAACTTAGATCTATGTTTTAATAAAAACAATAAACTCATACGAGAGTAACCATCAGTAAGAGTAACAAAATAAGCATATCCATTCATATTGGAAGTTCGAGAAGGACCCTAAATGTCCGTATGAACTACATCAAAGGACTCTGATTGACAACCGTGACTAGTACTAAGAAAAGAACTATGGTGATGCTTGCCGAACTGACAAGCTTCACAATCAAAACTAGAGACTTGTCTCAAACTGGGAATAGATAACTTAAGCATAAGCACAGATAGATGGCCCAACCTTAGATGCCATTGGAGAGGGAAAATCATAGCACTCAAAGTAGGAGTAACCGCAGAACAAATATCAGCATTAAGAAAATAGAGATCATCTTTCTCATGCGTTGAACTAGTCATCCTTTTGGTCGTGAGGTTCTGAAAAACACATGTAGGCAAAAATGTAATAGAACAAAGCAAAGCTTTATTTAATTGACTGACAAAGAGTAAATTAAAAGAAACATTAGGGACATAATGGTAAGGCGAAAGCAGGAGAAGGAAGAAGAACACCCTTCCCCTATACAGGACTAGATGAACCATTAGTTAAGATGATACGATGCTAAATATGAGTGAGATTAGAGAAAATAGAAAGATTACTTGACATGTGAGAGTTAGCGCTAAAATCAAGGACCCAAGATGGGGAGGTGAGAGCTGCACTTGCAATATTACCTGAATTGCTAAGGCATCAGTGTAAGGTGGAGGGAGAGTAGAGCGCTATGTCTGAATGATCTCTCTAAGCTAAGTAGTGAGAGCTGTATGAGATCCAAATGAAGAAGCCACCTAACTGGAAAGAGAAAAAGATGTTTGAGACGGGAGTTGAGAGGTGCTATCAGTAACTTGATGAACATAGTTTGATTTTCCATACTTAGCCCAACAAAACGGTTCGGTATGGTTAGTACCATTGCAGTAATCACACTTTTGATGACCACGGCTACCATGACAACCTCCACCACGATTACCACCATGGTTACCATGACTACCATGATTACCACGACTATTACCACGAAAAGAACTACGGCCTCCACTACTGAAAACCAAGAACTCGAAAATAGCAGGAGTCGGCACACCAGTAGACTAATCCAATGAGGAATGCAACAAGCGAGGATATGCGTTAGTGGCAGAAGGTAATATCTCACTAGCAAGAATTTGATCCTTGAACCCTTGAAGGTCAGAATCCAAAACAAAAAGTACGGATGCAATCATGAGATCTTATTGACGCTTTTGATACTGTAAATTGGTGGTGAATGGACGATGTTGTAATAATTGATTCCATAAAATCTTAAGCTTACTGTAATAATTAGATATAGACTTTCCTGTTTGCTTAGTTGTGAAAATTTGCTCATATAGTTCATAAACATGTGAGACATTGCTTTGATCGAGAACGAGTCCGTAAGAGGGTCCCAAATTTACTTAGAAGTATCACAAAACTCCACAGTAGTTCCAATATGTGATTCCAAACTAAGCCATAACCAACCCATAATAATAGATCGATAATTTCCCAACTAGAAAGAATAGAATCCCCTTTGGGTGGAGGAGGATCAATTATGTACTTTAATCTCTGCTTCTCTTCCAGAAAAATTTTAAAGGCACGCGACTAAGCTAAATAGTTGACAACATTCACACATTTAAAAGTGACACATCTCGGCATATCATCTTTAAGATCAACAAGCTTTTTATTAGCCATATCAACTCAAGCCAACAATAACCAGACCACAAAAAGAAACAGATATCAAACACAAATGAAGCCAAATACCAATATGCCTGTTGATAGACCAAAGATCCAACTAAATGAGAACAAGCCAAGCTGATGCAAAACAAGAAGCACCGTAGCCAAACAAGGAGGATTAGAGCCAAGCTGATGCGAAAGAGGGAGACCAAAGCTAAACCATGTAAAGGAGGGAGGACCGAAGCTAAATCATGTAGGAGAGGGAGAACTGAAGCTAAACCAAGAAGAAACTGAAATCTCGAAGTGCTGCCGTTAGATCGTTGGTGCAAAATAATGCAAAGAAACCCAACAATCCCCCAAATCAACCGCATATTTGACCCAAATAGGTAGTTTCGGTACCTACAGAATGGGTATTGAGCATCAAAAACAACCCATGACACTATAATTTGTAGATCACGAGCTAGTGTTTCACAAAACCAAAAAAGTTTAAACAACTAGTACATGCATCAAACATGATAAAAAAATATAGAAAAAAATCACCATAATTATCAGGGCATCAAGACGAGTGTTGACAAGATAAAATTAGATGAGTGTTGCTGAAATGAAAATGTTAAGGTTGATATGTGGTAAGACTTAAAAAGATAAAATTATGAATAAAAAGATTCGTGAAATGGTAGGGGTCGTACCAATTGAGAACAAATTGAGAAAAAATAGATTAAGAAGATTTGATCACTACAACGTAGACCAGTTGATACAGTAGTATAGAAAAACAACAAAATCATGGGTAATGGAAATACTAGAGAGAGGGGTACCTAAATTAGCATGGAATGCCTGTCGTATTAAGAAAATATATGAATTTATTAAAACTAACTGAAGATATGGTCCTTAATAGAGTAAAATGGTATAAAAAGATTCATGTAGCTGATTCCAATTAGTTGGGACAAAGGCTTAGCTTGGTTCGGTTTGATTTGATTTGGTAATTAAATAATTTTAGAATTAATTTTTTATGTCTTCTATTGTCAGTATCACTCACCCTCACTCCATTATTAAGATGAAACTTTTCCGGAAAGCCTCATTCTTCTTGAGACAAAAACATTTGCTTATTCACAATTCCCCTTTCTTAGGCATGGCACTCACATAATTAAAGTAGTTCCAGTGTATGATTTTAAGGGGACCGAAAGAAAGATGAGTTGGTTGAGTTGATTCCATCTCCTTTCCCCCACCCAAGTAGGCAGTTGGTAGGCCAAATCCCGCTATAACCTCCTTGCAAGTGTCTCAACTCAAATATCTTACAGTTCTTAGGGGAACTAGTCATATTTGGGGATATAGTCGGTAACCTCAATGAACATCTAATGCTTCTTATATGTTCTGGGCATCAATGTTCGGGCCATGGGAGGCCTTAAGCTCTTTCAGGCCCCTTTCTCCTACTGAGGAGGTTGCTCAAGGTATCCTTCAACCCATATGACGAGTGAGGCTTCATTAGAACTTCATGCTTTAGTGGCATATAATTGGTCTTGTGATGTTAGCGTGACTCAAGATCCTCTTTGAGGGATTTGGGAGTTTAAGGACCTTGTACTGTTGAATAGTTTAATATACATTGTTGGGTCCATTTCTTATCAACTTAAGTTTTTGGGACAATTGACGACTAAACATGGTAACAGAGCTATGGTTCTAAGAAGTCTTGGGTTTAAGTCTTGTGATATATATTTGTTTTCCTTTTATGTTTGTTATCGTTCACTATGTTCTGTGTGTGTTGGTACATTTGTTTAGTTCAGTTTGTTTGCGTCTTCATGTACGAGACAGAGTCGTACATGAGGACGAGTGTTAAATAACTTGATATACATCGTTGGACCTATTTCTTATTAGTTTAAGCTTTTGGGACAATTGTTTACTTATAGGTATCTTTCATGGGAAGTTAGCTAATTTATCCAAGTAGTTGGAGAAGTATGATGCGAGGAAATTGAGCACTGCTTTCTTCATGTGCTGCTAGCTTTGCCCTAACAAAATATGTACATTTTCCCAAAAAGCGAGGGATTTTTTGAATCATTATTTCCACTCATGTGGGTAGTGGTGTAGGATTGCATGAGGAGGTAATACACACAAGATGGTGAGTGAGAGAATTGGTAGCAGGTTAGGGGGGGATCAAGAGTAAAAGAGAGAATTAGGATGGGCGATATGCATTTAATGGACTAATCTTTCCCTTATCCCTCTAAGAGGACTGAGGTTATCCTAACCTCCGATAGGGAGTATTGGCACATGGAGGTTAGCGAGCAGGTGCCAGGTCAGTAGGGCCTGGCCCAGATGAATGTTCAGATGGATACTTAGCCAGCTGGTAATTTCAAATTGGCTACCTCAATCTTCAAGTTTGGAGAATACAGAATGCATTTGTTCATTACACCCGATAAGCAGCAAGTCATCAAACCTGTTATCTCTGAAGCTAATCATGCCTGCTGAATTTACCTTTTAGTTTGGGATGGTTTGTATGTGCAGCTTAGCCTCTTACTTTTAATGCCTCTGCAAGATTTAGGTTGCGATCACAAGGAATTAATGCAAAAGAAAATTACTTTACTGGGTACCAACTTCTACTGCATGGCTCTCATAGCTGATGGGGAATAAATGGAAGGACTTCTTCAAGAAATACTGCAATTTTTTGCTGGGGATTGATGCAACATTCTTCAATGGAGGGCATGAAAGGTGCCCGCTGTCCGACCATACGTTATAGGCCGATACGACCTTCAGATTTAGAGGTGCTGGAGAAAATTCATTGTGATCTATTCCCTATCAGGTCAGCTGATCTCATCTTACACTATCTGGTGATCAGCTTTAAGATGATGTGGTTGGCTTCTTTAAAAAGAAGCATATTTTGACTTTTTACAGGTACGAGTCTGAGTTCTTTCATAATGTTGTCAATGGCCATGGTATTGTTTCCTGGGGAGCTGTTGACCACAGTCGACTGAGTGGTCAAAATGATGAACTTATTGGATTTGTTACTGCACGAGTTGTTCTTGCAAAAGAGAGTGAGGTGAGCCCTCGATGACCTGTTTATTTTTGATATTTGTGTCACATATGAAAGTAAAGCTGCTCAAATGGAATACAGTTCCTCATTTAAGAATTATTTCCTTTGAAACTTAACTGTCACTTATAGTTTATGTTTCATGAGGTCCTATTCAATGGAGGCAACATTGACTTTGCAGATAGAAGATTTGCTCAGATTTGACCCCACAAAATCAGATCAAACATTAGTTTACATTCTGACACTGGGAGTGGTAGAATCTTATAGAAACTTTGGTATAGGTAAGAGGCTATTTTATTTACTTTTTGACATGTTTCATGAACTAATATAATTCTTTTCACCAATATTTTTCCCTGTATTTTCAGCTACTTCACTTATTGGAGAGGTGGTCAAATATGCCTCAAGTATTCCAACACGCCTTGCAGTTTACCTCCATGTGATTTCTTACAATAACCCTGCCATCCATTTGTACCAGAAAATGTCCTTCCATTGTGTGCGGAGGTTGCATGGTTTTTATTTCATCAATGGCCAGCATTATGATTCGTTCTTGTTTATCTACTACCTGAATGGAGGTCGATCCCCTTGCTCACTATTGTAAGTATAATTTTCTTATATTAAATATACTTTCGAAAATAGGAATTCTCTCTTATAATGGTGCCAAGAGTGGCACCATAGTTGTAATTGGTCTATGCACACTAAGATGCCAAGCCTCCTAGAGCCCTAGTGCAAGGCACAACGAGGGTGTTTGTTAGAAATTATTTTCCAGCTTTTAGTTTATAGATTAACTAGAAATTAGGAAAATTCAAACATGTATGCTTCTAACTTTTTGCTTGTAGCTTTTCATTCTAAATCAACAAAGATAAATTAGATTGCCTATAAGTTTACAATTATAACAAATATTTATAACTTGTGCTTGTAGTCATAGTTACATCCTTTCAGCTATAATCTATAAGTACGTAATTGTTGCTACACCAAACACCCTCAACATGAGCTGCGAGCTTGAGTTTATTAAGCCACAAAACAAATGCGATAGGCATATATATTAAAATATGCTCCCATCTAAAAGTAATTTTTAATATGTATCACAGTAACGCTTATAACAAACTTTGAATTTTTCTGAATATCAATCTCTAAGACAATTAGATAAATTCACTATATATGTAAATCTTTTCAATTGGTATATACATCTACCAGGCTGATAATTATAAATTTGCAATAACAAAAAAACTACCAACTTTTTAAGTGCATATTTTAGAATCCTAAGCACCAAGAATTAAGCACTAGAGATATCTATTTCACGTAGTTAAGTTTCGGCAACCATGTCACAAAATCCTACTGTCATTGACAGGTTCTGGCATTGATCTCAAAGAGCTTATGGGATATGCCCATCGGCCCATAGGAATTAATGTGTCTAGGTTCGAGCCCAAATGGCTGTGTTAAATGAATCTGACATGACATGGTAAATATTCCTTCTATTTACCCCCCCAAAGAAAGGAAGAAAGAAGAGGATGGCCGCAAGGATTGCTCACTATTTTAGTGCTGTACTCACTACAAGTGCCAAATTTTGTCAGTTTTTATTTTTCTTATTTTTTTGTTTTGGTTTTTGTTTTGCAGGGAGCTTGTGACGCTCATTGCAACTTATGTGAGGAGTGGGCTTAAGCTGGTTGCTGCAAAGCTATGGAAAAATGAATGGAAGAAGGTCTCTACGTGGCCTAATAGTAAAGAAACCAGCTGCCTGGTAACAGCAACGCAAAGCAAAGGATTCCTTATGAATGAAGGTACCAGGTTTCAGTGCTTATAGTCATGGCTGATGTTATTTAAGGATGGATTCAATGATCATAAACTAATGCATCTTTCACTCTCCAACCCAGCCCCCCTTCCTACATCTTCCATTTATGTCAAAGTAAAGAAATAATGTCTGGTTATACCTCGCGGAGTGCTCTAAATTTTAGGGTCTTCTTAATATGTATTCATGAATATAAATGTCTCTCTACCAAGGTAAACCCAAAACACGTGTACTTCATAAATTCCTGACTGTTCAAAATAGCTTAGATGCATTTCAGGATGACTTTTTAGCTGCTTCCTTTTTGCTCTTTTGTTTGCTGATGAATTGCTACATTCATTTATTGAACAACTTTTGAAGGATTATGCTTTGATGCATATTGGATACTGAAAACCCCCTTCTTGAGATTTGATTTTTACTATTTGATATATCATAACCAACAATACAAATCCCAACTTGGGTAAAAACCACAGGACATGGATTAGTCCAGGTAGATCAAGCACTATGAAACGAGTTTTGGTTATAAGAGATCTTGTTAGAAGAAATAGAATAATGGGAAGCCGTACCAAACCGGTAGGCGAGCACTCTTATTTATATTAAAAAAAATTAGAGAATACCATTACATCCATATATTCCCACACTCATAATAATAACTATAATCATGAGAGACTACCACTAATAATAATAATAATAATAATAATAATAATAATAATAATAGGTTACTACTAACACCACCCTCAAGTTGGAGCATATATATCAACCATGCCCAACTTGTAACACAAATACGAGGCATGCGGACTCGGTAATGTTTTGGTGAAAATATTTGCCACTTATTCTCCTGTAGGAATAGACCCAAATGTGACAACTCCTTTATGATATTCTTCACGAACAAAATGACAGTCAACCTCAATATATTTCGTTCTCTCATGGAATACTGAATTTGTGGCGATATAAATAGCAGATGTATTATCAACTAAGAGGTTGGCAGAACCACTAAGAGGGTAGTGTAAATCTGTCAAAAACTACTGAAGTCACATAATCTCTGCAATTGCTAATGCCATAGTTCGGTACTTCGCCTTTGCACTAGATCTGGATACAACATTCTGCTTCTTACTTTTTCAGGAAACCAAGTTCCCCCCAACAAATACAGAGTAATCAGATGTGAATTTCCTGTTGAATGTACATCCAGCCTAATCAGCATCAGAGTACTCTTCCATTCTCATATGTCTATGATCATAAAACTGGATTCTTTTACTCGAATTTTTGTGTAAGTACCGAAAAAATACGTAACACTGCTTGCTAATGGGAACACGGGGATCAGACAAAAATTGACTCACTACACTCACTGAATAAGTAATGTCTGGACGAGTCATCGTAGTAAGATAATTATGCTGTTCCATTGTATGTCGATATTGCTCAGGGTCTGAAAGAATTTCTCCTTCTTTCGTTTCTAGCTTAACGGTAGACTCCATAGGTGAGTCCACTTTTTTGGCACTTATATACCCTGCTTGCTCCAGAATGTTAAGAACATACTTCTTCTGAGAAATGAACACCCCTTTCATATTCCTGGTTACTTCAATGCGAAGGAAATATTGAAGTTTACTAAGATCTTTCATCTCAAACTTAGTGCTCAGGAATGATTTAAGTTCAACAATCCCTCCACTGTCACTACTAGTAATAACAATGTCATCCACATACACTACGAGTAATATGCAACCAGCTGAGGTATGTCGAAACTGATGAAGGCCAAATTCATGTACTACTGAGCTGTAACGGCCAAAGTAGGGCTCTAGGAGACTACTTCAGACCATACAATGAACGCCTCAAATGACATACCTGATTAGGGAACCCTCCTTGAGTAATAAAATCAGGCAGTTGCTTTATATAAACCTCTTCATCCAAATCATCATAAATAAAGATATTTTTCACATCGAGTTGATGTAAAGGCCACTGATGTGATGTAGCCAAAGACAAGAACAAAAGAACTGATGCCATCTTAGCAACGGGTGAGAAGGTATCAAAGTAGTCAAAATCATATGTCTGAACATAGCCCTTTGCTACTAAACGGGCTTTCAACCGCTCAAAAGGGCCATCAGAATGAAACTTGACAGTATATACCCACTTACATCCGATAGTTGTCTTCCTAGGAGGAAGACTCACCAGGTCCTACGTATGATTAGTCTCAAGGGCATTCATCTTTTCAATCATAGTCTTGCGCCAACCTGAATGAAAAAAATTATCTACAACAGAGCAAGGCAAAGTATGCTGACCAAGTATAGTAATACGCTTCTGGACAGCGGCTGGCAAACCATGATATGATGTAGTATACAAGAGGTAATCTCGACAACTACGATAAAACTTACGTAAAGCAATAGGAGGATCACTTATTTAATTAGAGATAGGATTAAGCTGAGAAGATACTGACTCAATTAGAGGAGAGGTGGTGGCGCCTGGTGGAGACGACGATTATGAGAATGATGATATCACAGGTGAATTCGAGGCAGCAGGAGAAGGCTCCTTGGGAATATCCACCGGATAACTGGTAACTAGAGAAGGTGCCACTAGTAAATTAGTGGAGTAATGATACATTAGAAAACGGTTTAAACCATCATCAAAAGTGGAGGAAGGTGTAGTGGCTGGGCCATAGAATGAAGCAGACTCAACAAAAACCACGTCTCGGGATACTATAAATCATCGCAACTCCGGACTGTAACAACGATATCCTTTCTGTGTCTTAGGATATCCTACAAAGCACACTTTAGTACTCGAGCATCCAGCTTGGTCACATTCTGCCTGGTATCTCTCACATAGCAAACACACGCAAAAATCTTGAGTGGCAATGAAAAAGGAATTTGCTGAGGACGTAAAACTGACAAGGGTGTAACACCATGTAGAACAGAGGATGACAATCTATTAATAAGATAGCATGCTATCAACACAGCTTCACCCTAGAAGATTTTGGAAATTTTCATATGGAACATTAGTGCATGTGCAGTTTCTAAGAGATGTCTATTCCTCCTCTTAGCCACTCCATTCTGCTGTGGTATGTCTGGGCATGACGTCTGGTGAATAATCCCATGTATACGCAAGTATGTACCCAATACTCCACCAATGTACTCACCCCTATTATCACTACGTAGAATCTGAATAGTTTTGTCAAATTGAGTTTGGACTTTATTACAAAATGTAGTGAAAATAGTAGGTAATTCAGAATGCTTCTTCATAAGATAGAGATAAGTAATCCGAGAATAATCATCAACAAAAGTTACAAAATATCGAAATCCAAACAAAGATGTAATAGGACACGGATCCTAGATATCTGAATGGACTAAAGAGGACTCATTGTCCTATTATTATTCCTAGACACATATGGCACACGCAAGTGCTTAGCAAATCGACACGACTCGCACTCTAACTGTGTAAGCTTACTTAAACTGGGACATAGTTTCTTCAGACTGGGCAATGAGGGATGGCCTAACCGACAGTGTATATCCAGAATTTGAGACGATCTCCCGAGCATGCAACATCCAAAATCTCATCTATCACATACAGGCCACCAACCACCCATCCTCTACTGATAGTATTCCTCGAAGTTAGATATTAAAAAACACAATGATTAAGAAAGAATGCTACTGAGCAGTTCAAATTATTTGTAATCCGACTCACAGATAGCAAATTAAACAGATTAGCAAGAGTATGTGAAACACCAGAAAAGGTAAGCGATGGAGATAAAACAGCTACTCCATGTCTCTTCACCTCTAAGGTTTCTCCATTAGCAACAATAACCCCACTATGTCTAGGGGTCAATTGATAAGGCGAAAAAGTACCCATGGAGTGGGTCATATGTGCAGATGCACCCGAGTCTATCGCCCACAATTTGGGGGTGGCCATACACGCAGCTGGGTTCCTTGCAACGTGGCTGAGGGAGCATCGACTGTGTTTTCAATCCTCATTTGGATGAATTGATCATATTTCTTATGAGTCATATCTATAGTTCTCCTCTCAGAAGAAGAGGAATGAGCATCATAATCGGCCACTACATTGGCCACAGAAGATGTAAGATGCACATGTAGCTTCCAACACGAGCTCTGTAAATGTCCCTACTCTCCACAATAATAGCAGGATCTAGTGTCACATCCACCTCTACCTCTACCTCCATCACCACGGCTCCCATCACGGCCTTTACCTCGAAATCTGCCTCTACCTCGTCCATGGGACATACCCAGGGCTGTATGATCATTCTGGTCAGTAGTTATACCTTAGGGCTCATCTTTAGTAATTGTTTTGCTCATCCTCCTAAAAACTTCAGATAGTGATGGAATATCAGACCCAGCCAGAATCTAAGAACGTGCTGAGTCTAGTTGCTGGTTCACTACAGCTAGAGAACAAATCACCAAGAACTGCATCATCTGTTATCTGAACACCTCGTATCGATTGGTAAAAGGTACCAAACGATCATACTCATTTACCAATACCTTAAATTTCGTGAAATAATCTGAGAAAGATCGCTTTTCCTGCTGTATCCTGAAGATGCTTCGCATCACATCATATAACCTGGACAAATCATTCGTCGAGACAAATGTCTCCTCAAGTATGGTCCATACCACCCGGACTGTCGTGGTATTAGCTACCAAAACTTCAACAGAGGTCTTCATGGAATTCAGCATTCGACTGAGTAATCTTGCGTCATCCCGTTTCCATCTTCTATATTCATCTGATTCTTTCTCGGGAGGATCTTCAAACAAATGATTCCTCCTTCTCCATACCTTCAATTATCAGCAACACCTTCTTTTTCCATAAAATATAGGTTTGTGGTCCAGTCAACTTCGAATCCACTAATCGTGTAGATGAAAACACGTCCGTGATTCCTTATTTATCGGTACCCATTTGAGAGTCATCACCTCCTATAGAACTCTCCGTCGACATTCCAATATATCAATCTCAAGGAATCACACAAACAATAAAACATAGCCACAACCTTAACTACTTATTAATGGACCACTGGTTACCTTCACATCATCTCCATCGAGTCAAACACACCGCGGCAGCCCCCTAGACTCTCAAAACAACAATGAAGATTCTCCTTGGAGGCTGTTAGTACCAGTAACATTGAAGAGAAGAGCCTCGGCAGTGGAGAGAGTGGCTGTCAGAGGGAAAAAGGTGACTTTCAGGACCTGCCGAGGCAAGGAAAAAGGGTTTCGAAAATGGGAGAAGAGGCGGCAAGGGGAGAAGACGATGGCTAGGGTTTCATTAGAGAGTTGCGGCAGCTGAGGGAGGCTAGGGTTTCGTTGGAAGCGGCTAAAGGCTTCGGTTGAGGGAGCCTAGGCTTTGGCTGAGAAAGCCTAGGCTTTCGGAAATGGAAGAAGGACTAGGGTTTAGGCTGCAGCCTAGGGTTTCGGTGGCTGAAGCAGGCGGTTGAAGCAGGCTAAGGTTTCGGTGGCTGAAGGAAGGGCTGGTGGTTGGAAGGAGGCTAGGGTTTCATGGTGGCTCTGATACCATGCTAGAAGAAATAGAATAATAGGAAGCCATACCAAACTGGTAGACGAGCACTCTTATTTATATTAAAAAAATTAGAGAACACCATTACATCCATACACTCATACACACATGATAATAACTATAATCATAATAGACTACCACTAATAATAATAATAATAATAATAATAATAGGTTACTACTAACAGATCTTACAAAACTATTGTTGAATCTACAACGTAAGGATGTAAGCAGCCTCCTTTTGCCAAATTCATGCACACCAAACCGTATTTGAATGCCGTCAGAATCCACCACGGATTTCAACTCTTGAAAATCCACCTAAGAGACACCATGAACAACGATGAAGGTAAAAAAGATTAAGTCTTGAAGGTTCCAAAGAAGCTTTATTAATCTATGATCATCTAAAGTATCATCAAGCAATCAAAACCTCTTTTAAAAACCATATGAAAGGTTTTTCTTCAATTATATAGTGCAGGGAAGGAGGTTCGCTCAAAAGTTTGCGGTTGCAAAAATCCTAGCAGTAGTATAAAGATGTCTCGCCAAACAGACTAATCGATCGGTCATTCACCGATCGCGATGATTGATATGTTAATCTGTCCATCAATCTGTCTTTCGATATTTGTAGTAATTGTTTAGATCGATCGATAGGTGATCCATTTGTATCAATCTGTGATCAATCTGTTTGACAACCTTGTAGTATAAGCGTTTAAACTTTAAATCACTTCAAAATTTCGATCCATAACTTAAAGTGTTTAACTAAAAAGTTTTTTTCATGGAATGAAATATCACAAAAAAATTAATGAGTGTTTTTCAAACAGATTACCAAACTAACCTAGAATCTAAATCCTAACAATCTTTATTTTTGGCAATTTCGTGACAAAACACTCCTAAAACTAAACCTATCAACCCATAATAATGATGAACATTAGAACACATGGACAAATAAGTTATATGCCTACAAACTACAAAATAAACACTGAACAAATACCACGTGAAAAAGCATGTGTGGTATATTGACCAAAAAAATTCTTCAATTTAGCTAGATATCTAAAATCTCCTCCCAAGCTAGATGTCTCTTCCCCTTAGCAACATCTATATGTCAATTTCCCTTTTTGTCATGAATTGACATACTCAATCAATATAATATCCATAAAAAATAAGATAGACCTTGAGACACAGAACGACATTGATTTTCTTACTTTTTATTTGTTTTTTGCTTTTTTGTTTGTTTTTGTTTTGTTTTTTTTTTAAACAAGAAGAAACTAAGAAAGAATAATAAAAAAAAAATCATATTCACTTAAAAACTCCATCAATTCATACTTAGTTTCATATCTTGCAAAGAAAAAATTTATGCAATCAATGTGAGTCAAAATAAATGGAAGAGAGAAAGTGCTCTAAACATTCAAGATATTGAATTTCATGAATTCCTTAAAGTTGAAGTAAGTGTGTGTGCGTGCGCAATGCTATACATCAACTCCAAGATCAACCCTAGACGAGATCATTATGGCTGAACCACATTTACACTAGTCTTGAAATTTTATAGAAGTCAAACCAGTTATGCTAATATATTAAGTATTAATTATGTTAATTATGTTATCCTGTAGGTATGGCCATAGTATCTATTGTAGTCCGTCATATCTTAATAAATATGTGTGCGCGTCTCATAATGATATACACTTCTATTATTTCTTATCTCATAATTTAACATGGTATCAGAGCCAGGTTGGAACTCTAGCCGTCAGCCTCCTCCATGAAAGCCCCAACTTGCGCCGAAACCTGCCTCCAGTGCCGGAACCCTAGCCTTACACACAGCCTCCACCGTCTTCACACAGCCACCACTGGAGCCCTACACAGCGCCGGAACCCTAGACCTCCGAGAACCACCGAAAACCCTTCCATAGCCACCGAAAACTCTTCCCAGTCACTCGCTACCCCTCGTCGACCCTAGCCGAGCACTCGTCGACCACCGCCAGCCCTCCAACAACTAGTCTCCAGCACCGAAACCCCTCGCTGACCTTCGCCGACCACTCGCCGACCACTCACCAACCACCAAAAGTCCCTCTTTGACTCTCGCCGACCCTCGCCAATCACCGACAGCCTCTCGTCGGCTCCTTTTCCCTCTCTCCCTCACTACGTCACTCCACCCATCTGTGAAATGGGCTACATGCACTCCAACAAGAGATTCTGTGTTGTTCGATTCTTGATGATGCAGTGAGAGTCCGTTGCTGTTCTCTACGGTCATTCTGTGTGTCTGTGGTGTCTGATCTGTGGTATTTTTGGGCCCTTGTTTGCAAATAGGAATGCCAGAGGATTCGGTGACCCGCGAATCCCAGGTTGATGCTGGACGACATTGTACCACGGAAGTTTTCTCGTCATCGACACGGTTGATTGATCAACGTCTTGATGGTGCCAATGGATATGCCCTATAGCGGAAGAGCGTCCTTAAATCCCTTCAAGGGATGGAGCTCGATTCCCATTTGTTTGATTTTCTCCCTGCACGAACATTGGAGACCTTCAGGACCTGGACCCAGGATGATGCTCGGATATTCAGTCAGTTGCTGAATTCAATGGATCAGTCTGTTCTGGCGTTGGTAGCGAATACTGATACCATGCGGGAGATCTGGTCCTCGTTAGAATCTATATATTCCTCCACGAATGATCTTTCCTGCCTCTATGACGTTATGAAAGGCTTCTTTAAGTCCCAGCAGTCCCGAAAGCCTATTCAGGATCATTTTATGCAGTTCAAGATTTTGGCCGACGAGTTTAATCGCCTCTTACCGTTCACAAATCAGCTGTCTCAGTTTCAGGAACAGAGGCAGCAACTCTTGGTGGTGTGTTTCTTAGCTAGCCTGCGCTTTGAGTTTGACTTCGCCAGCTCTCAGATCCTGGCTGGGGCGGAGATTCCCACTCTTTTCGAGATGTTCCGTCGTGTGAGTTGGGCGACCCGTTGGGATGCGTCCTGTGGTATATCTCCTATAGAGAGTTCTAATCAAACTGTTATGGTAGGATTTTGTGGTAACCGCAGCAGTCAAGGCCGCGGTCGTGGTGGTGGTAAGTTTGGTTGTGGGGGAGGCCGTGATGGCGGTCGTGAGACATGTACGTGCCATTATTGTGGGATTCGGGAGCACCTTCAGAGCAAATGTTAAAAGCTTCATGGGCGAATGCCACAGCTGATCACAGTCAGCAAGACTATGGCCAGACGAGTTCTCAGGGGGCGCCTATCCCTTCCAGACGGGTCGTCGAGATGACTACGGCTGAGTATGACCAGTATATGCAAGGACAGATTGGGCAGAATATGAGTTCTTCTGAGTTACCAGCAGCTACTTTTGCAGGTAATCCTAGTGCATGTGTGGCTATCTCACACTCTTGGGTCATTGATTCAGGAGCCTCTGCTCATATGGCTGGATCATCATGTATTCTCTTAGATTATAAGCTAACTCCTGGTTATGCTGGCGTTTTGGTTGCCAATGGATCGTCTTTAGCAATTGAAGGTTGTGGTGTTGCGACACCTAATTTTGGTTTTTTTATATGATGTCTTGTATACCCCTGATAACCCATTTAATATGTTGTTTATTAGTCAGATTACTAATGATTTGGGCTGTTCAGTGACATTCTTCCCTGATCATTGTGTTTTTCAGGATCTTACGAC
>JAULJZ010000025.1:0-106821 GCA_032270985.1 Heliamphora pulchella
TAATCTTCTAAAAACAGAACTGTAGCTCAACTACAAAACCTTTTCCCCCAAAATACATTATACATGTATTTAGATCCTTCCTTCAACAAGGAGATCACACAAAGCATTTTCAAAATGTTTTATCCCGTTTTCAACAAGACGTTTCAAAATCAGAAACTCAACCCCGAAGGCGAGCTCCAAACATCCAAAACATAAAATGTTGAGATTTCCATCAAAATCCCCCGTTTTCCAACAAAAACCACCGTTTCCAAGAACGCCCTTGAAAACTATAAAATCACATGTCATATGATGTACTTAAACCAAGAAAAGCGAAAAACATGCTTTTTTCCAGAAA
Organism: Heliamphora pulchella; assembly: GCA_032270985.1. Lineage (NCBI taxonomy): Eukaryota > Viridiplantae > Streptophyta > Magnoliopsida > Ericales > Sarraceniaceae > Heliamphora > Heliamphora pulchella. The sequence goes on from JAULJZ010000025.1 coordinate 335, forward strand.
AACCAAGGTTTAAACATAAATATGACATTTCATGCATTTTCTATCAGTGAAAAAGCATACAATTACATATAACACCCTAATATAGTAGCAGGATCTAGAATCCTACCTCGTTGGGTCAAAACCCGATGTCTCAAAAATTGAATCTCGTCGGAACAAGAATCAGACCGGATGAGCGCGAAGCTAGCAGCGTGAATAGCAGGGATCCACAAGCTAATCGTCAAAAAATAGGCTCGGGCGGGTCAAAAATGTAGAGAGATGGCGGAGGAAATGAAGAAAGAAGCTTTTCTCCAAACATTCCAGGGGCTAGAATACATATAGGCACGCCAAAAACACTGTTCATTCGACTGAAAAGAGCACTTCAGTCGACTGAAGTGCCTTGAGAAACACAAACAGCCACAATTCAGTCGACTGAACCCCTTGGTTCAGTCGATTGAACTCAAAAAAAGTTGTTCAGTAGACCGAACATAGATATCTAGTCAACCGAACTTCAGGCCTTTCAACCTACTATTTTGTCTCGATTTTGGTGTTCTAAAACCAACCCAAACAAGCCTAAACAAGGTCCGGGAAAGCTTAAAACACATCTATGCATACTGTTCTACTACCCAAAACATAAACTAAGCAACGATGATATATAACATGAAGAAAAAACACGTCAACATTTATATATATCAAAATTAACAAGGTTCGGGGTCTCACAACTCTCCCCCTCTTAAGAAATTTTACCCCCAAAATTTCCTACAAGGTCACGAGATAAACAGATCTGGATATCTAACACGCATCCCAGACTCAAGCACCCAAGTCGCTTCCTCAACCCCGTGATGAAGCCACTGAACCTTGACATACGCAATCGTTCTCCCCCGCAACACTTGCTCCTTTGTATCCAGAATCCTCACTGGGCATTCCTTATACGTGATATCCTCAGTAACTCGCAGCCCAACCCAGCCCATTCTAAGATATGTGAAGGATCGGGCTCGTACCTCCGAAGTATCAAAACGTGGAAAACGTTGTGCACAAATGCAAATTGAGGCGGCAAAGTCAGACGGTATGCTACCACCCCATTCCTTTCCAGGATCTCGAACGGTCCAATAAAACGAGGTGACAGCTTCCCACTACGACTAAACCTCATCAACCCTCTGCGTGGCGAGACCTTCAGAAACACATGATCTCCCACTGTAAACTCAAACGGTCTCCTCCTTTGATCCGTATAACTCTTTTGGGGCTCTGAGCGGTCACCAGATGCTGACGAACCACGGTAATCTGCTCCGTCGTCTCCCGTACTAAGTTGGGTCCCAAAACAGCGGTCTCTCTCACCTTTGTCCAACATATCGGCGATCTACATGGTCTACCATACAAAGCCTCATACGGTGCCATCCCAATACTGGACTGATGGCTGTTGTTGTATGCAAACTCTGCCAATGATAAGTGATCCTCCCAAGAACCCCGAAAGTCAAGCACACACGCTCTCAACATATCCTCCAAAATCTGGAAGGTCCTCTCAGACTGGCCGTTGGTCTGAGGATAAAAAGTTGTACTAAAAGTCAAGCTCGTCCCCCAAGCCACCTGAAGACTCTGTGAAAAGCGCGATATAAAGCGCGGGTCTCGATCAGAAATGATAGTCACCGGTACTCCGTGTAGTCGGAATATCTCTCGAATATACAATTTACTCAATCGGTCCACTAGGTCTCTCACTCGAATAGGGAGGAAGTGCGCAGACTTCGTCAACCTGTCCACTATAACCTAAATAGCATCGTGTCCCTTCGGTGAGTGTGGAAGTCCTGATACAAAATCCATAGTGACATTCTCTCATTTCCACTCAGATACAGGCAACGGCTGTAACAATTCTACAGGTCTCTAGTGTTCCACCTTTACTTGCTGACAAATAAAGTATCGAGAAACGAATCGGATCACATCCCTCTTCATTCCCGTCCACCAGAACTGTCGGCATAGATCGTGATACATCTTCGTGCCTCCTGGATACACTGCAAGGCGTGAGTGATGAAACTCACGTAGCACCTCAGCACGGCACGACTCTGGCACAAACAGACGTCCTGACAACCTCAAACTCTGATCTAAACCCACTGTCCATTCTGCTCCGTCCTTCCCGCTACCAATGCGGTCCCGTATCATCTGAGCCTCTTGATCAGTCCCCTGAGCCTCTAATACGCGTGCAATCAATGCAGGCTGTGAAACTACAGAATATAAAGTCGCACCTCCCCTGTCTCCCTAAGACACAGATCAAACTCCCCAACAACCCCGACCATATCCCATTCTCGTAAAGCCATAGAAGTTAACGAGCCATGGCATTTCCTGCTAAGCACGTCAGCTATGACATTTGCCTTCCCCGGGTGGTACTGCAAATCAAAGTCGTAGTCTCTCAATAATTCCATCCATCGTCTCTGGCAAAGATTCAGGTCTTTCTATGAAAATAAGTATTTTAAGCTCTTGTGATCAGAGAAAACCTCGAAATGCTCACCATATAGATAATGCTGCCATATCTTCAAAGCGAAGACTATGACTGCTAACTCCAGATCATGAGTCGGGTAATTCTTCTCGTGTATCTTCAGCTGTCGCGAGCCGTAGGCTACAACCTTGCCCCCTACATCAATACACAGCCCAAACTGTCAAGTGATGCGTCGCAGTATACTGAATAGCCTAGACCTCGCTCAGGAATAATCAACACCGGCGCAGAGGTCAATCTCCTCTTCAGCTCCTGGAAAGATGACTCACAGGACTCGCTCCATAGAAAACTGATTCCCTTGCACGTAAGGCGCGCCATCGGTGCTGCCAGCCTAGAGAAGTCCTTCACAAATCGTCGATAATAACCTGCCAGACCGAGAAAATTGCGTATCTCAAAAACATTCTTCGGTCGCTGCAAATTTGTCACTGCATTAGTCTTCGTTGAGTCCACTGATACCCCATCCTTCGACACCACGTGTCCAAGGAATTTCACCTCTGACATCCAGAACTCACACTTCTCGAACTTCACATACAGGCGATGTTCTCTCAGTAGCTGCAAGACAACATGCAGATGCTCCTCATGCATCTCCCTCGTAGGCGAATAAACCAGAATATCGTCCACGAACACGACCACAAAACTATCTAGGTAGGAGTGAAAAATACGGTTCATCAGACCCATAAATGTAGCTAGAGCGTTCGCCAGACCGAACGGCATAACCAGAAACTCGTAGTGACCACAGTGAGTCCGAAAGGCGGTCTTCGCTATGTCCTCGTCCCTAATCCTTAGCTGGTGACATCCTGACCTCAAGTCAATCTTCGAAAAGCAGCGGGACCACCTCAACTGATCAAATAAATCATCAATCCTAGGCATAGGATATCTAATCTTCACCGTCACCTGGTTCAGCTTCCTGTAGTCTATACATAGTCTCAGTAACCCATCCTTCTTCTTCACGAACAAAGCTGGTGCTCCCCACAGTGATGTACTCGGCCGTACAAATCCTTTGTCCAGCAACTCCTGTAACTGCACCTTGAGTTCACATAACTCAGCAGGTGTAAAGCGATAAGATGGCATAGAGATAGGAGCAGTTCCTGGAACAAGATCAATGGAGAACTCCACATCACGGCTCAGTGGCAACTCAAACAGATCGTCAGGAAAGACGTTCAGATAGTCACACACCACAGGGGGTAACTCCCCTCGAACCTCATCTGGCATATCCAATCTGAGAGCAGAAAAGAGAGAACCCAAGTTCCCTCGAACTCGCGTGGCACTAGGTACAGACACCAAGCTCTCATCCCGATCACCCACAAAGTAGAAGCAATCACCCTCCGGTGTACAGATCGACACTCTCCGTCGCTCACAATCTATATAGGCATGGTAGGTAGTCACCCAGTCCATCCCTAGGATGACATCAAATGTGGTCATGTCTAGAATGATAAAATTAAACTCTAAACAACGATTGGCAACCTCGAGTACGCAGGATCTACAAACAAAGCTCAACGTCACACTCCCACTAACTGGGGTCTCCACACACAAGGTACTACCCAACCAGTCCATTTTCAACCCCAATGCAAATATAAATGTAGAGGATATAAATGAATGTGATGCTCCTGTGTCTATAAGAACACTGGCCCATGATCTAAAGACTAGAAGAGTACCTCTGATCATGGCTAGAGTAACAGTAGCATCAGACACCACTGGTGCTTTGGCAGCACTGCGATCAGCAAACTCTGTGTCGATGACTGCCTCACTGACTGAGCTAAAGCACCTCCCTCAGCAAACCTAGAAGTCTGAGCCCTAGGCTGTTGTGGAGCCTGTCGCCTCTGTACAAAAGAAGCAACTGACGCTCATGTCGTGTCCTGGACATTCCCTTCTCTGGGACACTGTCTGCGAAAGTGTCCAGACTGACTACACCAAAAATAGATAGGTGGGTCTCTCGCCTGTGACTGGACGGGTACTGAACTCTGAGCCTGGCCCTTTTGTGGGCACTCAACTGAATGATGTCCCAGCTGTCTGCATCTAAAACAAATCAACCCTCTCTGTTCTGGCCTTCCTGCCGAAGCCACTGAAGGTGTAGGTGCAGACGACTGCGGTTGATAAGATCCAGTAAAATGAGAACTAGGTCCAAACGACCTCTGGCGCTTGTTCCCATGCCTCTAATCCCCACTGCCCTACTGACTCCCGCTCTCTCTAATCCTGCGACTGTCTGCCAATGAGTTCTCAACCCGGATAGCTGCTTCCACCAGTTTAATATATACCTTCACATCTAAAGCTAAAACCCTATCCTTGATAGCAGTTCGAAGTCCCCTTTCAAACCTCTGAGTGCACAACTCCTCAGTCGATACCATCTCAGGTGCAAATCGAGACAGATTCGAGAACTTGGCCTCATACTGGACCACAGACAGATTCCCCTGAACAAGGGAGAGGAACTCCTCTCGGTAAGTATCTCTCAAATATCTCGGGAAATACTTCTCCAAGAAGACTCTCGTAAAAGCAACCCATGTCTCATCCACAGTGGTCTTGGCAAACTTCCACCACTCTCTAGCATCTTCTCGCAGTTGGAACACTGCCAACTTTATATGCAAAGAATCTTCCTCGATGTCAAGAGTATCAAAGATCGATGTGGTCACTTCCAACCACTCAGTAGCGACCTTTGGGTCTGGCTCCCCAGCAAAGATCGGAGGATCCAACCGCCAAAATTCCTGCATAGCTACAGAAGCCCTTGGCTCAGGAACCCGCACACTAGCCCTGGTTGCTTCTGTCATAGCTCGCATAGTGGCAAGCATCTCCTGGATAACGTCTGCACCGCACACTTATTTCTGTGGGGCATGAACGTCTCCCTCCTCTGGAACCTGAACATAAGCACGACCTCGGCCACGACCTCGGCCACGGCCTCGGCCCCGACCCCGTCCCCGCACTCCCCGCGTAGACATAATTCTATAAAAAGTAATATAAACAAGATAAGCTTTCCTACAACATGTTACTACGTAACAGGAACACATAATCATGCTATCACATAGATACATAAGATCATGTTAACACGTATCACATACCGAGGAGAACTAACAAGACAGACTCTTCCATTTGGATAACCTATTCAGATTCCCTGGTAGAAAACACATCAGCCAAACGCGCTTCTAACTTGGCTTCCAAATATGTTTAACCAAGCACCCTGAGGCAAGACTTATCAGTACTGAGATTCCACCTCCATACCCACATATACACAACAATCATGCTCGGAAAGCTATTAACATGCTATAAACCAACGTTTAAACACATGCAAGCAAGCATACACAATCAACCTCACCAGGTAATAAACCCATTTTCCCATGGCTCTTAGGTATTCGACCCCAAAGCTTTGATACCAATTTGTCACGCCCCAAAACTCAGGGTCACGTGAAAAATCACCAAACACCAGTTTTATAGACAATAGGTTTTCAAACAATCAAATCCACCTGTTGAAATCAAAGGAAAATCCAAAATGCATCTCCCATTAACAGTATGCATCCTATATAACATATATAAGTATATCGCCTTATGGCGTACAAAACTGCCTTCATGAATAGGCATACCAAAAGAAAAATTATAAAAGTCTTCCGCCACCACAAGCATCACCAGTGCTACACCTCTTCCACATCATCACCTGAAAATAGTTTTACAAAAAGACTCGTGAGCTGAAGCCCAATAGAAACAGACTATAAAACTGTAAAGCAAGTAATATGCAATCGCATGGTGGGAGCGAACTCAACCACAACCCTAAATTGGTTTTTCATTCAAAAACCCACAAGTTTTCCCATCAAGCCAACACAAGCCTCCCAAATGGTTTTATTATCATAAAATCCTATTTCCATCCTTAAACCCATGAATTTGCAAATAATGCAAGTAAACCATCATAGTTAAGGAAAAATAGTAATCAAAACATTGTTCCCTCATGCCAAATACACGTCAACCCGATACATTTAGATAATCTTCTAAAAATAGAACTGTATCTCAACTACAAAACCTTTTCCCTCAAAATACATTATACATGTATTTAGATCCATCCTTCAACAAGGAGATCACACAAAGCATTTTCAAAATGTTTTATTCCGTTTTCAACAAGACGTTTCAAAACCAAAGACTCAACCCCGAAGGCGAGCTCCAAACCTCCAAAACATAAAATGTTGAGATTTCCATCAAAATCCTCTGTCTTCCAACAAAAACCACCGTTTTCAAGAACGCCCTTGAAAACTATAAAATCACATGTCATGTGATGTACTTAAACGAAGAAAAGCGAAAAATATGCTTTTTACCTAAAAAACCAAGGTTTAAACATAAATATGACTTTTCATGCATTTTCTATCGATGAAAAAGCATACAATTACATATAACACCCTAATACAGCAGCAGGATCTAGAATCCTATCTCGTTGGGTCAAAACCCGATGCCTCAAAAATTGGGTCTCGTCGGAACGAGAATCAGACCGGATGAGCGCAAAGCTAGCAGCGTGAATAGCAGGGATCCACAAGCTGATCGTCGAAAACTAGGCTCAGGCGGGTTAAAAATGTCGAGAGAAGGTAGAGGAAATGAAGAAAGAAGCTTTTCTCCAAACATTTCAAGGGCTTGGATACATATAGGCATGCCAAAAACACTGTTCAGTCAACTGAAAAGAGCACTTCAGTCGACTGAAGTGCCTCGAGAAACACAAACCGCCACAGTTCAGTCGACCGAACCCCTTGGGTCAATCGACCGAACTCAAAAAATGCTGTTCAGTCGACCGAACATAGCTGTCCAGTCGACCGAACCTCAGGGTTTTCAACCTACTATTTTGTCTCGATTTTGGTGTTCTAAGACCAACCCAAACAAGCCTAAAACATAAACCAAGCATCGATGATATATAACATGAAGGAAAAACACGTCAACATTTATATATATCAAAATTAACAAGGTTCGGGTCCTCACAGAGCAGGTGTTGAGAGCGAGAACAATCGTCTATGTCAAGGTCCTATGGCTTCATCACGGGGTTGTAGAAGCGACGTGGGAGCTTGCGTCCGGGATTTGTGAGAGATACCCATAGTTGTTCACCTCATAATCTTGTAGTGAATGTCGGGGGCAAAATTCCTTAAGGGGGGAGAGTTGTGAGACGCTGTTCCATTTCAATTTTGGGTTTATATATGCATGCGGGGTTGGTTCCTGGGGTTGTTAGAAGTTGCAGTGTGAATTTTAAAAATTTCAAAAAAAAAGATATTTTTGAGGCCTATAAATATCTAGCGTTAGATATTTTTAAAAGATATTTACAAAATTTCTTGACTAAGTTTCCTCCTTTTTCTCTCTACCTTCTCTTTAACTTCTCGGGAGCCCTAGGCTTGGTTTTTGGCGATCCAACTGCCAATCCTTGTTATTGGAATGATGGTCTACGCTTTCATCTGAACAAAATTTTATTTCGATGAAGCTTAGTTTTGCACGTGGATCGAGACATCGAGTTTTTGACTCACCGAGATAGGATCCTAGACTGTATAGTTGTTAAAAGGTGTTACGCGTTATCTTATGCATCTTTACCATTTAAAAATGCATGAAAGGTGATTTATGTTTAAGTCAGATTTTTTGTTTAAAACCATTTTTCATCGTTTTCGGGGGATGGAGGTGTGTTTCGAGAGTTTTCTTTCGAGGCTTTTGTGTTAGGTTTGGACATGCGGATGTCTGAGGGTGTTGGATGGATGTTTGGAGGTTTGATTTGAGGTTTGGAGACAAAAATCATAGCTTAAAAACATTTTCTGGGCAAGGTCAGTCGACTAGATCATGAAGATCAGTCGACTGGATCATCTTTTGTGGAGGTCAGTCGACTGAAAAGGTTCTATTTTGTTTTTCTTCTTTTCCTGAGATTTTTCAGTCGATAGGGAGCTTAGGTCCAGTCGACTGGGGTCCTGTGTGGGTGTTTGGTGTTTGCTTTGGTGGTTCTTTTGGGAAGAAAGATGGTTTGCAAAAGAAGTTCTTACGAAAACTTGAAAAATATGTTTTCTTTTGGAGGTTTGGAGCTAACCCTTGGGGTTGAGTCTCAACTTTGAAAATGTTTAATGGGAGTGAGTTTTTACATTCTAGTTGGTCTCCATGTTGATGGATTGGATCTCTTTTATGCATGTGTTGTACAACTGTTTTACGTGGTGATTTTAAAATATTTTCCATAGATGTACCGTGACAGTGGGTATGATGAGTTGGGCTTCTATTGCTCCTTGGTGGAAGTCTAAAAACGTGCGCAGAGTCGGTTCGCTACGGTCCCTCAGGTTAATTCCCGTAAACGTGGTTTGGACGCTCTTCCATCGATTGTGGCAATCTGTAAAGAGTAATTGGATGCTTTCTTCATCGGTCAAGGAAATCTGTAAAGAGTCGGTTACTTCCGTGAATGGCGTCGTTGTTGTTACTCCATATAGAACTTGTCATTCCCTAGCAGGCCTTCAGTGGTTCAGGACTAGGGTAATGGACAGGAGTCTATAGTTATTACCTTTGTCTGTCTGGCAGAGTCGGTATATAGGATTTTATTTTTTTATCTCTTACTCCTCGACTGTGTGATCCGAGTGGAGCATACTGTTTTATTACTGCTTTCCCTTAATGGTGCCATGATATCTGTGAAGATGATATGCACGGTTTGAAGGATGGAAAACTTGTGGTTTTGTGAGGAAAACCTTTTTGGCTCCTATGGTTGAGTCTGCATGTATATGATTGCATATCCTACTTTACAGCTTTATAGTTTGTTCCTATTGGGCTTCGGCTCATGGTGTGGGAATTTGTTGTAAAATTATTTTCAGGTGAACATGAGGAGTTGACCTAGATGCCTTTGGTGGCGGAAGACTTGCTGTAGTTTTCCTTATTTTTGAGACATGTAAACCGATGTCGGTTGCAGATTATAGAAACCCCTCTCTATTACTTCTCAATAGGCTACTGAAAGCCATTGGGTAATAGATAGCTCTATAACTCACCACGACGCAATCACAACTAATGAACCGGTATCGGGCACAGCTTATAGAAACACTGCCCTATTAATTCCCAATAGGCTACGCGAAGCCATTGGATAATAGATAACTCTATAAGTCACCACGATACAACACCACATTTCGGGGTCTAACTTGTGGGCATGTGGTCCCCATCTTGCGTAAGTTTTTGATCTTTCACCACGGACCCGCCAGGCCAACTTAATTTACATCCATCCATACGGTTCATTATTTGTTCATAATGTTCAATTTCACAAATCCGGGAGTCCAACCCCCAAGTGGTTCCTCTCCCAATAATTTTCACACATTATTATTTGATACTCATCAAATTTCCCTTTTCATTTTTCTCATCAAATTCTGTTTGAGCATTCAAATTTCTTTTCATGTCATATGCATTATAACCCCAATATATTATATCTCATATATCACATCTCATTTACCTATTTCATTGACTACCAACACAAAACTTATCCAATAGAAATCAAATCATTTAAAAAAAAAGGATGCACCCATCATATGCATATATAAATATTTTAGAAATCTATGTTCCCTTTCAAAACTAGGGGTTTTAAGAAGTAATCATACTAAACCACATTCCTCAAAGACCCATTTTTATAAACCAATATCCATTAAAACTTATTTAAACCAACACGTTTCAAAACGAAACAAATTATGAGTTCAAAACCTTTTTAAATACGCCCAATTGAGGGTTTAACGAATGTAATAGAGTAATCCAAAGCCAGGTTTAAAGTTCCCAAGAGTTAAACCTTTAAGAGAAACATCAAAAATTTTAGAAAATAACCAAACCGATCGATCGGTGAAGAGACCGATCGATTGGTCTCTTGCCTACACAAGAGTACCGAGAACGCCAAAAAACCGCTCGATAGACCGATCGATCGGTCTATCGAGCTGTCCTGTTCCAGGTTCCTTTTTAAGCCCAAAAATTCAATTTCAATATTTACAAGCCTTTTTGTATCATTTTAAAAACATTTTAAGGAGGAAACAACTTTTAAACAGAAAGAAAAGCCATTCCAAAATCTCCCTCGAGAGTAAAAGTTTAGGTGGAGCAAAAACAATCCAAAAACCTTTTGTACAATATTTTCTTAAAACCATGGATAACCATTTCTTAAAACCCCAAAGTTCTCAAAGTATTTTATTTTTTTATTTCAAAGCTTCACCTTATCATCTCATTCAACATTTGAACTCACGCATCCAATTAAACATATGTTTCAATACTATCATTTCATATTTTCATAAAACCAACCCACCATCATCAATGTATAAGAAAAGTTATATCTTTATACTTTCAAAACCTCCTCTCCTTTTTTTACCAACCCCTTAGCTTTTCATCATCAACTCATATTCAAGTAATCAAAGATACCCATATAAAAACGCCCACCGATTCATACTTCTCTTTATATCACATTTCACATTTCACTAGGGTTTAACTTAGTTTCAAAAACTTCAACACAAATCATAGTAAACCACAAGGAGTAGTCAAGATCCTACCTCCAAGAATCAATCCCCGTGTGAGCTCCAACTCGCCAAAGTCCAACACACATAACTTCAAGGGAGCTTCTAAAGCATATCCACGCTCTTCAACGGCCGCTCGCACAAGGAAATGGCAACATCTTCATCCTTGACGAACATTGAAACCCTCAAGAACCTCCATAGCTAAACCCTAAACCGCACCTAAGCTTTTAGAGAGAGAGGAGAAAAGAGAGAATGGTAAAACCAGCCCAAAAACTGACATTTATAGCCTCTATCCGTCACAGACCGATCGATTCGTCTCGAGACCGATCGATCGGTCTTTCGCGACTACACTATTGGTCCAACTTTGAACAAACATATCTCCTTCATCCAAACTCCAAATAGGGTCGTTCTTGTGCACCAACTGAAGCCCCAGACGTCTACTTTCCAATGGTTCAAACATCATATCCGGATTCACTTTGTACGAAATGTTATGACCAATTTAGTGAAGGTATTCCACTTTCCTTCACATTTTTTTCACATTTTTTTGTCCAAACAACCATTAGAGCCTCATATTCTTCTTCTAACATGTCTTTCATGTGCTTCCAAGCTCAAAACACTCACCAAGATCGAGTTTCAATTCTTATTCCATCAACGCTTAATCATTTCCAAAAATAAAACGGGTCAGGGTCTCACACTTTCGGCTTAAAGGAATAATCTTTTTCAACCACATACACAGAACTTGGCTTCCTAAGAACACCCTTGGCTACTTGAAGTTCTTTAAGATGTTTTGCCAATGAAAAGCTGAGCTTGTTCATGGTATAGTTCAAGCAGAACTGTTTAAAGATATTAAGCAGTGATTGGAGTATGACATCGACTTGGATTTTTCTATCAATTTCATTTCCTAGAATTTTCAGTTCATTTAGATGACTGATCATCTTCAGAACATGACTCCTAAGTGGGGTGCCTTCAGCCATGTTTGCATTCATTAGAGACTTCATGGCCACCTGCCTCGCAGCACAATTTTGATCCTCAAATATTTCTTTGAGATTCATAATCATGTCATAGGCACTAGGCATAGACTGATGCTAATGCTGCAAAACATTTGATATAGAAGCTAAAATGTAACAGCGAGCCTTCTTATCAGCTTTTCGTTACTTCTGATGAGCGTGGGTTTCCTGTTCGGCCGCCCCCACATAAGGTACCAGTGGATATATCTCAGTTAACATAAACTTATAATCCTCAGCAATTAAGACAATGTTTAAATTTCTTTTCTAATCTACATAGTTAGGTCCCGTAAGTTTGTTTTCTTTAAATATTGAAGCGAGTGGATTGAAAGGCATTTTATTCTAGAGAATCACATAATTAAAAAAATAATCATTAATTATGACGAACGAAACTTTGAATTTATTTTAATTTGGTTCCCTCAACAATTTTAAAAGAAATTCGCCAGTAGCCTGGTATCCTGTGAATAGCATGCCTCGATGGGAGGACGTCAACTATCCATTTTTTGTCCAGATATGCCAATTCTTATTAATTTTACTATCTAGACAATTGACCCTGTCAAGTAAAATTAAATAACTGACATAATTTTGGTCTAGTAAATAATAGTAGTACTCAGATGAAGAGAATACTAATTATTTACAATTAAGTGTTAACCACCACGTAATTCCAAATCAATTGTTTTGCAATGAACCCTTCAGATGAAGAAGTGATCTACACTAATAATTATCCAGAATTATCCCTAAAGGAGGTTTGTACTGGCGATACCGCAATTAATTTGTCCGATGGAGAGGAAGGCCTTACTGCTAACATATAAGATTTAATTACATCGCCTACAAACTGATGATGAAAATCGTAGGAATTATCTGTGAATAAATTTTCTCTTCTACTTAGATTTTTGAAATATTTTTAAGGGTTATAAAAAATCCATCTAATTAAAATAAATTTATTAGTTTCGAATACCATACGACCTGAAAGAGTCCAAAACTTTTTTCCGTGTACACGATTCCAAATATTCTAGTTTGCTAAATCAACCTTATGTGTTTTAATACGTAACAAATAAAATTCGATGAATGCACAATTTTTTCTTTAGCTTTTCAGCTAAAGTACTGATTAAAGCCATTTATTTATTTAATTTTATGTTACATATTTTTTGAAAATAATAATTTATTTAGATTAAATATTTTTTAATTTAATTAACTCAAAATTCAGAATTAATTTTTATGTTTTTTCAAGATATCTGATTTTATAAAAAAAAATCATCTTAAATGTGATATTTTGTAAAAAATAAAATATCTAAAATTTTTTCATTTAATAAAAAAATTTAATTAAAAATTATTCTATTTTCCTTTAAAAAATATTTAATTAAAACTGAATTTTTTGAATTAATTAAATTAACAGAAAAATATAAAATAGATATACATCATCCATGCAGTTCATAAGAATATAAATGTAAGTTATGTATATATCCCAATTTTATGATCGAATAGAACACTAATAAATTCGAGTCTCATGTTACGTAGATAAGCTGTAATAATCATTTTCTGAATCAGTTTCTTACATCCCGATTGCATCAGGGCTTTTTGATTTGTAGTAATAAATAAATATATCACATCTGGATCAAAACATATCAGAAAAGACGAGTCAAGATAGCCCAGACCAACCACCACCATTGCCGGCCACCGGCGCCGCTGGCGCTACTTAATGCCGCCACCTTCATGCGGCTTTTGTCGCCACTCCTGAGCTCCATTTTTTATGCCGTTTTTATGAAAAATAACTCTTGAAAAGTACTATTTTTAAAAAAAAATCAGAAGAAAAATAGTCCAAAAAATAGCCATCGAAAAGCCTCGAAACAAGCGGTCGCCGCCTCTACCGCCACTGCCTGCTGTCTGTCGCCCACTTGGGCTTGTCCCATGGTGTTTTTTACTCCTTTTTTTTTTTGAAAAATAGCATCAATATCCAGAAACATGCTACTTCAAAAAACACCTCAAAAATAGTCCCAAAAAAGCTCCGAAAATAGCCTCGAAAAGCTACTGCCGCCGATGCCTAAGCGCCGCCGCATGTGCTGCTTTTTGCCGCATGCTTTGCTGCTGTTTTTTTCCATCTTTTTAGACTATTTTCCAGTAGTATTTTACATCTATGTTATGCCTAAAAACCTTGTCAAAACCACTCCCGAAAATATTGCAAAAACCATCGAAAAATTGCCCCGAACCGCCGCCGGTGGTGCCGCCGAGTAGGCTATTTTTGTGCTGATTTTTTTTGTGTTTTTGGGAGCTGTTTTAATATTGTTTTTAAGTCTAAAAACAAAAACAAAAAAACAAAAAAAAAAACAAGTAGAAAAATTATCAAAAAGTCCGTGAAAAAACTACCGCGATCCATGGTCCGTAACTCCTAAAACCACCGCCGGTGTCGCCGCCTGTTCTTTGTGTTCTTGGATATTCAACATATTCTTAAATATTCTAAATTAATATTTAAAAACAAATAATAGCTATTACATCGAAAACCTATGTCTCGTAAGCTTACATGCAATCTAAAAAAAATTTAAACTATCATGATCAACCCTCGTGATTAAAAAATTAATTATAATCATCATCTAAACCATTCAATCAAACATGATAATAATAATGATCATAAAATCAGAATTAAAATGCCTGCAAAATAAAACTAGTACAGTTCTAAATCTACCCGGCCCCTCGATAAACCATAAACAAAAAACTAAACGGTTCTAATACCAATTGTTAGAGGCAAAACTTCCAAGATTATTATTTTTATAAATGATTTTTTGATAAAAATAATTGGACGGGCAATTGCCGAAACGGGCTCCAGATAAATTTTTTTGATATTGAATGATCAAAATAAAAACCTGTGCTACGAATTTGATTATAAGTTAAACCCCCATCAAACCTTCTACTATATTTTCTTATGTGATTCCCGAATGTAGTGTGGGTTACGATCCTTCGGAAACTCGTACCGGCAGAGCCTGATTAACCTTAGTCTTCAAGACAAGTTATGAATTTGGTTCAGCCTACCTCCATATTTATAGAGCTGTAGTAGGGACCTGTTGAGTAATTATGACAAAGACTTCTAGTGTGATCCAGATACGTATCCAGCGATTTTCGCAATTAAGTAAATATCTCAGCGATATCTGTAATATTTAAAACCTTGCAGCAATTTCTACAATTTCCATAAAATACTAAATGACAGTTCACACCACTAAAGAACTATAATTGCACTCTAAGCCATAATCTCAAAATCATCTTGCATTGAGCTCCTATTATTAAATGCTTAACTCAACTCCCTACGTTAATATTTACGATACTTGCCAATTAAATTTAATTACAGACAATTTAATTTAATTGGCATCTTGAAATTATTTAAGCGCTTCCACTTAACTTATCTGACGGCTGAATAATAAAATCTACCTGCAGGGTTTGCCCCAGTCAAAACTTATAAGCTTCCTTAAGGGGATATCGTCAATCCCGATCATTCGAGACATGGATTCCGTCAATAATTAATATTTACCATATAATTAATACTGCTATCCAACTCACCGGCAATATAAAATCATATAAGATCGCATCCTCTAATGAGTCAAAACAACGAATATTAAATATACGCAAATCAATAATTATTTCAAGATTAAGAGTATAAGTACTTCCATAATAATCTTGGGGTGTGAATTAATTTATATAGTCAGTATAAAATTAATTACCCCAATGTGTCTCGTTCAATATACAAAATGTGTATTAGCACAGCGAGTCGAAACAATAGATAATGCTATTATCTGTTCCCTGTAACCAAGATAGGCTTTGTAACGCACCAAACTTGGGCCACGACAACCATCCAAGAAAAACCCGATTTATAAACTAAAACCCGCTAAAGCTTACTTTAATCGATATGATTCAAAGCAAAAACAAATGAGTTCAAAACCTTTCAAATATATCCAACTGAGGGTTTGATTTAAAGTAAAAGAAACGTTTAAAGGAGCAGAACACAACCTTAAAAGCAAGGCCTTTGAAATAAAACATCAAAATTTTCCAGAGTTGCCTAGACAGATCAATCGGTGAAAAGACCGATCGATCGGACTCTTGTCTACACAAGAGAACCGAGAGTATCAAAAGACCGATGGATAGACTGATCGATCGGTCTATTGATCTGTCTTACTCCAGGCCCTTTTTCCAAGCTAAAAACCTATTTTTCTAAACTTGAGATATTTTTAGTATCGTTCAACACATTTTTGGGCAAAGAAATAACCTTTAAAAAGGCGAAAAGTCATTCCAAAATCTCCTTTGAGGCACAAAGGTTTATAAAAAATCTTCATTTCTCAACTAAAAGGTTAGGTTTTTAAGGTTGATTCATCATAGTTAACTCATAACGGAATTTAAAGGTTTTATGTGAGACCCCGACCTGTTTCATTTTTGAAATGATTTAAGTGTTGATGGAGTTGGAGTTAACTCTTGACCTCAATGTGTTGGGGTTTTGTTTTTTCATAGTAGAACAGCACGTGCATATGTATTTGGTGCTTGTTCGGGTTCGGAAAGGGCATGTTTGGTTTGGTTTGGGGTTGAAAAACCTATTATGTCGTAGAAAATGGTTTTCCCGTTGACCAATCGACTGGGTTGATAGTGTGTGCATCCAATCGACTGAACTAGGTGAGTCAGTCGACTGGATTGGGTCGGTGGAGTTTTTTAACTTTTTAGTAGCCTTCGTTAGTCGACAAAACGAGGAGGTTCAGTCGAATGACCTCCTGTATTTGGGCGTGGTCTATAAATACCAAATGTTTAGGAGATATTTTGAGATATTTTCAGATCTGGTTCTCGTTTCACATAAAATCTCAACCTTCTCTCTAGATTTTGATGGGCCCGGGGCTCGATTTTCAAGGATCAGACAGTGGATCCTTGGTATCTATGCTGGGGGCTTTGCATATATCTAGTCGGAATCTCATTTTGTCGAGGTTCGTTTTTCGAGGTGTCAAGTTTTGACTCAACGAGGTAGGATCCTAGACTATGTTGTTGTTAAAGGGTGCTACGTGCAATTACATGCTTTTCTACCGGTTAAAAATGCTTTACATGTTGTATTTTATGTTTAAACCATGTTTGTTCAAATAAAAAGAATGTTTTGCACTTTTTCTTGGTTTATTACATGATACGGATGTGTGGATGCCCGTGATTTTTTGAATTGTGATTTTAAAAATGGAGGCGATCTTTATGCTATGTGATTGCATATTCTATTTTACTGCTTTATAGTCTATTTTTATTAGGCTTCAGCTCACGTTGTGGTATTTGTAAAACCTTTTTTAGGTGAACGCAGTCCTATAGGTTAACTGTGGCTCTCCGTCCTCCGGGCACGTCAGGACACATATGAATATAAATAAATGAATATTCTAGTCATTCATTTATATTTACATACATTTGTTATTACATCATAAATGAGTTCTAAGCCGTTCAAAGTACTTAACTATTATAGTTTTAGCGAGAAATGTCAAAAATTACACTAAGCACGAGGGAACTGAATATAAGAACAAAAGCAAAAGTCTCGGCTCCTCAGAATGCATTAGCGGGATCCACGTGCTCTTAGAACTCATTATGTTCTTCAAACTCTTCTTCTCTCTCTAAGATGACTTCCTCCAAGAACTCCTCATCGCCTGTGGCACGAATGCCATGAGCCAAGGCCCAGAAGCAAAATACTATAACCTTCTAACTAATCTCAGGCACAAAATTCACCATGGCGCATACCATAGAACACCTAGTACAGTTTATAGTCAAGAAAACAGACAAATTTATGATAGGATAGAAGATAAGTCAATAAGCATGCGTATATGAGATGTCATGTATGAAATGCAAATGCCCAACCGAACATGCACCCAGATTATAACAAAAATTCCATGCTGGGAATCATCAGAGTAGACTTTCACGGGTATTTGATCACCAAAGCCATCATCGTGCCTCGTTGCAAATAGTAACCACATCGCCGGGCGTCATACCACAGCTGTTTTACTCAATGGCAATGGCGTAGGGTCTGCGCCATACTCTAGGCTAATAATATTCAATAAACCATTTCAAACACTGGGGACGCGCCTAGGGTGCACAAGGAGAATTCATCCCAAAATATTTTCGAAAATGGCAACCAAGGATGCCCTGTACTTAGAATCATGAAAGATAACTCAACATAACCTATCCCGATTATAAATCAACCAATCAAATTCTGAGTGGTACTATTATGTTCCCGTACATTAGGTTCCCGTACATCAGCGTTCTCGATGACTATGACGTATAGTGGCAGCTTGGCTCATGACGTGATACAGTTCATGACGTGATACGGCTCAAGACGTAACACGGTTCAGAACATACATAGCCCAAAGTTAACATATCCAATATAATAATCAGAATGACACCATTATGTTTTTGTACGTTAGGTTCCCGTACATCAGCGTTCCTTATCACTACGGCATATAGTGGCAGTTCGGCTCAAAACGTGATATGGCTCAGGACGTAACACGGCTCAGGACATACATGGCCTAAATTTATTCATACTTGACACAACAATCTGAATGGTACCATTACGTTCCTGTACGTTAGGTTCTCGTAAATTAGTGTTCCCGATCACTACGACGTACAGCGATAGTTTGGCTCAAGACATGACACGACTCAGCACGTAATACAGCTCACGATGCATATGGCCCATTGTCAACACCCCCACATCAACTATATCAAGATACAACTTAAAAACATACAAGGGGTAACCCACAAGATGCCTCCAGTGCCACAATCACAATGCTCATGATATAACAACTTATATTCTGAAGCACAACTAACAATGGCATGCGTTCTAATTATTATACATTCACAAATAAGAACTAATCAACTAATCATCACATAAAACTTGAGTCTCACAGTAAAGGATACTCAAATCACACTTAGCAATCATAAGGCCAAATTCGAGTATTAAACTAAAAGGATAGGCAGTGTTTTGGGAAATTTAGACTTGGAATCAAGCTATAATTTTTTAAACACCATTTAAATAAAAATATTTTCTACAACTCTCATGTTTAATATTAAGGCCAAAACCTAAGGTAAAAGGGTGAACAAAACATCCTAAGTAAAAAGGATTCAGCACTTTTCTCAAGATTTTACCAAAAATATGCTTCTGTTGGTCTCAATTTTTGGATATCAGATTAAGTCTAAATGAACCCATTTTTGAGTATGTTCTAGGTTAACATGTCCCCTACAAGTTCCATGTTTAGAGCTAAGGGTAGTTGTTTGGAATAAGTTAAACTTTTTAGCCATTTTAGAAAATAGGTTTCAATTTTGGGGTATCTTTCAGAGGCTTTAAGGTCTGATTTTTGGGCAACACGTACATCAATATGTTATCTACAATGTTCATGTAGACCACTTTTAGAATAAATCACTAAAAATAGGGATTTTGGACTATATAAAAATATGTGACAGAAGTGTCTTTTGAGGGCTGAAACTCAATAGAGAATTTCAAAGGGGTTTTGACCTATCAAAACTAAATAATTTGTGCTCCTTTTTGGTGGGACGATAAATACATATGTTAGCTACAACTTGCATGTTTTGACCAAGATTCAGATCGCACTTTAAACTAGGGTTTCCAAGTCGGCAGTGTTGACTGATCAGAAAATGACACACTTTGGTAAAATTGCAGTATCTCGAGTTCTACTTATGAAAATGAGTTGAAACCAACTTTGGATGAAATATAACACTAAAATCTAAATCTGAACGTAAAGAACATGCTTAGATTAAATTTTTACATTGAGTTATGGCATCCCAAAGTTCAGTGCAGAAGCATCTATGTTCTAAAAAATCAAGTCTCTTAGGGTCCAAGTCTTCTACTTATGTTATGTCAAGTTTTTGTTCCATTTCCTTGCATGCTTGTGTTTTAGACATTAATATCAAGGCTCCAGCACACTATAAGTCATGAAACTCAAAGATAACAACATACAACAACATCTCATATCACCCATAAACATAACAGCCCCAAATTTCAAACCACGACGCCTTTTCGATTTAATTTCGATTCTCGATTCTTAGAGTGTTTAAAGGGATGTGTTGGGGGATATTTTGAGAGATATTAGAGATAAGGTTTATAGGTTTTATTTACTTGTTTGAGAGCTTAAGGATGGTAGGATGGAAGGACTTAGCTTTAGAAAAACACCTCTTACTTCTTCTTGGCTCCTTATTCTTCTTCTCCTTCTTTTTCTCCCCCAAACTTGTATAACACTTCAAGAATACTCAAATCTAGTTTTCTCTCTATATATGGACAAAATATGAAGGAGAGAGGGAGGGTGTTTGGCTTGGTTTTTATAGGAGAAGGCTAGGGAACAAGGAGGGAATAAAAATCATTTCATTTTAGTCCTTTTCTTCTTTCTTCACATGGATTCACATGGGCTGAGTTGACGTGGTGCAACTTTTGAGGAAGATACATCAGATTTTGTGGAGGGATTATAGCTAGGGTTCAGCTTGGGGGGACAAAAACCTGACTCTACATCAATCAAGGGGTTTTGCATTGGTTTTCGTGCCCTTTTGTGCAAAAAATACTTTAAAAGTTAATTTGATATATCTTTTTAGAGTCTTTTTCTATTGAGACCTATAATTTTAGTATGTTTATGATAAATATAGTATTCTCATATATTATCATAGTTTCCATAGCAATTGATTTAATAGATGTAGCATTTTAAGTCAAATTAAGCTATTTTAGCAATATATGATTTTTTGACTTATTTTATTATGTATGGACTTTAATAATGATTTGTTTGCTTTTGTTAACTTATAACACTATATTATTATATATATTACTTACTCAATATGTATTGGATCATCATAAGGCTTAATTTAATACATTTTTCATCATTTTACTCTAAAAAGAAAGTAAAAAGTTATTTTTTGGCACTCTTTCCAAAGTGGTCATCCACTAAGGGATAATTTTGTTATTTTTTATGTTATTTTTTCTTTTTCTACTTAATTGTACTTAAATTCTTAATTAGGGTACCTATGTGTCAAAATTTAGATTTTTAAGATTTTTTGCTATATTATGGGCAAAATGGTCATTTTATCCTATTTATGAGGATTTTTTATTTTTAACTCATTATTTCATGATATTTACTTCATTTAAAATGTTGGGAGACTCTCCGAGTGCTAAGATTTTGTTGCCTGAGTTTTGGACCATTTTGGGGTTTCCGGGCCGAACTTAGGGTTTTAGGATTCGAGTTAGGGTTTTGAACGTCGTCTGTGTTCTATAGTCTTGTGGACTATCCATCACTAATACTAGGGTCTGAATAGAGTCGTTACAAACTACCCCCTTAAACAAATTTTGTCCCCAAGGCTATAGAACACGGACGAGGATGAGGATGATGTCCCCGTACTTCATCGTATGGAAGGTTGAGGATGATTTATTAACATTATGCCTTCTTGTTCTCCAAAATTGTGTTCTTATTTACTTGAGTTGGTCTCTATTGCGGGTGTGGATAACGTCGAGCCCATATGTTCAGCATTTAGCGTAAAGGTTGTCTTGTCCTACTTAACACCTTAAAGTAATTACTACTAAATCTTCAAGGATCATATCACATAAGCAGCTAACCCCAAAAAGTTTGTATCTCTGTCACGTTAGTTAGCCTCTTCCCATTAACTGTTACTTTTACTTCTGTTCGGGCCACTTGAATTTCTTCTCTAGATATAACATGACCTAAAAGCATCACCCGGTCCAACTAAAACTCACACTTACCAAGGTTTACATACAACTTGTACTTTCTCAGGATCTACAATGAATCTTCAAATGTTCCCTGTGTTCCACTTCACTCCGAAAATATAACCGAGTATCGTTTATCAACATTATTACAAATTGGTCCAAATGTTCCCTATGTTCCACTTCACTCAGAAAATATAACCGAGTATCGTTTATCAACATTGTTACAAATTGGTCTAGAAAGCTTCTGAACACGCAACTCATCAGGTCTATAAACGCAGCAAGTACATTCATTAATTGGAAAGGCATCACCACAAATTCATAATGCTCGTAACGAGTCCTAAAGGCAGTCTAGGGTATATCTGACTCCCGCACTTTCAAGATGTGGTATCATGACCCCTGTCTATCATTGAGAACACGTTGGCTCCAAAACACAACTTACATTGAGTACGACTTCCACAAGCGATCATACATCTCTAAACTAGCCCACCACCGGATTTGATTTCAAACATTCTCCACTTCTGTCTAGAAGGACTGTCACTCTACTGAAAACGAGCTAATTACCACATTCAAACGTATGTCGAAGACTACTTCCCGATTGATTAACGACTACTAACTCGAGATCACATCACCACCTTATGTTAGACTACTCTAGGCTAACGACCACCAAGATTAATACTGCCACTTGAACCTAATGAGTCACTAGGGCTAAACATGCCACATAGACTAAACGCTCCCCAAGTATATGCTTACTCATATTAATCAAATCACAATCTCGTCACATATTTCCTTCACGTATATACCATCTACCCTACAATCCTTTAACGGAACAGTATTAACTCCTGATTATAAAGTCTCTTATCATCATCACTCAATCCCTTCACACATTTTCTGCCATACAATCGAACTAAGAACCATTTTTGCACTTTAATTATTTTATCTTACCCACATTCTACCAAGACACTCGATTCACTCAAGGTCAATTACAAAAACCATACCCATGAATTCGTATAGTCTTACTTACGCTTCCACTCTTCTCATCTAAACACTTATTCCTCCTACGTACTCACATTGAATTGCTACGCAACTCCACCAGAAACAACAAAATTATATCACCCTTCAACTTCTTGTACATAGAGTTCACATGCTCCCATAAAAAAATTTCTTCTCTATACTAGTAATATCTACTCACCAATCCAAACAAACTTACTCTAACAGGTCACATCACAAAAGATTTTTGAAAGCAACTTCCTTGCGACTCACATCGATCCCATAATGAAAACCGAATACCACTTTATAAGAGTTACATAGTCTAGAAGCCAAACGAATACAAATTGATACTTAAGAACGTACCATATGAACAACTCGATTTGTTTAAAATGTACACTCCACCCTTCAAACAATCTTCAGCATCAATGGGACTCATTATTTCTACAAACTCCTTGGCACCCATTTCCTTAAATTGTTTAACCAAAGAGTTTTGAACCTTTTTTGGATTTTCGGGTCGAACTTAGGATTTTTCAATTTGAGTTAGGGTTTTGAACCTCGTCCGTGCTTTATAGCCTTGTAGACTATCCGTCACAATATTAGGGTCCCAGTAGGGTTGTTACATTGACCTTGAGGTGCCCGGAGGTGATGGATGACAAGACTCTTTCGTTTTGTCCTTCATATGTAGTTTATGCCTTTTGTATATAGATCATGTTCTGATGAAATGTAATTCTTATGGCCGTGGTGCCGATGTATGTATGATTTATGTTTTCGAGAGAAACCATGGGTTTGTTATATTATGATTTTTGTTGGTTGACGTAACAGTTTATAAAAGGAGTTTTCAATTGGTTTATGTTTCATTCAAACTCTTGTACTTCGAGGGTGATTTTGGAACGGCCTATGCTTCTTTCAAAAAAGAAGGTATTTCTTTGCCCAAAATGTATATTTTGTTTTAAAGGCTTGGCTTTTAGGGCCGTAACTGTTGTCTCTTGGGTTTCTCATTTAAATTTAATAAACCATCGGTAATGCATTTTACAAAGGTTTTAGCCTCATTTTGGCTTCAAGTTTTTCCACCCGTTTGTGTTTACGCGATTTTGGTAGTTGTTCGGGGGCTTTTTGTGTGCCCCAGGGTTTAGGGCATGACAACTTGGTATCAGAGCTCTATGTTTGAATATCTAAGAGCCATGGGAAGAGGGTACATCACCTTGTGAGATTGATTGTGTGTGCTTGATTACATGTGTTTAAGTGTTAATCATTTTTATAATAAGAACATGATAGCTTGTTAAGCATATGGATGCCATGTATATGTGAGTACAGAGGTTGGACCTTAAAATTGATTAGTCTTCCCTTTGGGCATTTGGATTGTCATGCCGCAAACTCCGGGTCACGTGAAATGCCCACAACAACCATACAAACTAAACAACAACACCCAACCTAGTATTTTACTCTAAGATAAAAACATATATGCATTACTAGAGTTAACCAATACAACACATGCAACTCACGTGATACATGCAACCCACATAACGCACCACGTGCAACACTCACCACGGAACACATGCCTCTTCAGGACCACTTTTTCATCCCTCAGATACCCGTACACAAATACATCGTTAGGACCACTTTTTCGTTCCTTAGATTCCCACGCACACACATACGCATTCTTAACCAGAGTTAACATATATCAAACCACTTTTTCGTCCATCGTTAACCAAAGCTAACGTTTATTGGACCACTTTTCCGTCTATATCACATCGAACCATTTTTCTGTCCATAACACTATACACACACACGCATCAATAAAACCAGAGTTTTAGATATATCAAGCCCACATATTCATCCTACAATATGCACGAATAAAACTAGAGTTTTAAATGCACAAGCCACGTATAAACACTACGTTTCACATAACGACGCCACACGCCATATAACCCGTCACGACATCGCATGCCACACACCCGACACGATATCGCATGCCACACAACCAACACCCATTCACATGCCACACAACCAACATCCACTCACATGCCACACAACCGATAAAACAAAACCTAATTCGAAAGCCAACTCCAAACCTCCCACAACACAATTTTCATAAACATTCTCACAAAATACCATCTGTTCTCAAAATCTCCTTTTTAGAAAAAGAACCATGGACCCAAATACGTCCTGCACCCAACAATGTAAAAACACCACGCACACATCCATGCACCAATACCTGGCATCTAACCATGAACGTCACTCCCGAGAATGACAATAAGACCTAAACAAACACCCGAGGTCACAATGCAACCCCTAAGGCCACAACATGACATCTCAAAACAACCAAAACAACCCTAATATCACTTTAGTCGACTAAACCATATAATTCAGTCGACTGAAAAGCTACTGAAAACCCAAAACAACAACATAGAACCAACCCAGTTGACTGAACCCCCAAACCCAGTAAATTGGATCAACACACTATCGACTCAGTCAACTGAACCACCCAAGTCAGTCAATTGACCTACGGCAAAAACCTAACCCGAGCTACGGCTCCAGCCATCTCAACCCCAAATCGAAGCATCCAAACTCCCTTTCAACACCCTCAGACATACCAAAGCCCAAAACTACTAAGGAACACTAAAAGAAAGACCTTAAAAACCCATTTCATCCAACCAAAATCAATCAAAAATGATTTTGAACCAAAACGTAACTTTTTCAAACATAAATCAATTTTTTATGCATTTTTAAACTGTAAAAATACACACGATTACACGTAGTACTCTTATACGACATGAGAGTCTAGGATCCTATCTCATTGAGTTAAAAACTTGATATCTCAATCTACGTGCAAAAATAAACTTCGTCGGAACAAAATTCTATACGGATGAAAGCGTAGCCCACCACGAGAATTCTAAGGATTCGCAATCTGATCCTCCAAAATTGAGCTCCAGATCCCCGAGAAGTTAGAGAGAAGGCAGAGCTTTCTAGGTTTTAAAAAAATAGAGAGATGAAATATCTTTTAGAAAATATCTAAAGACAGATATTTATAAGCTCGCAAAAATATCTTCTTTTTTTTTAAACTCGCACCACAACACCAAACGATCCTGGGAACCAACTCCACATGCATATCTAAGCCCGATCATGCACAAAATGCAAATAAACATGCCGAAAAGAAAATAATAAACAACGCGTCAAAAAACGCCAAAAAAAGAAAATGGGTTAGGGTTTCACACAGATTAACAAATTTAGAAACCAAGTTAGAAACGCGTGTAGCTAACGTGATTTCTAGCAGAGAATCTAAGTAGGTTATCCAAAGTGATGCGTCATTCTTGTCGGTTCTCCTTAGTATGTGTGATGTGTTGGCATAATTGTTTTGGCTATGTGTTAGCATTATTATATGATACATATTAGAAATAACATGATAGATTGACGTTAGGTTGTCATATTCTATATTTCTTTTATATATAAACTGTATATCCTTGGAGAGGGCGAGACCGTGGTTTGGGTCTTAGATGTGCAACTCGGTTGTAGTGGTTGCTGAAAGGCAAGATTTTGGGCTGAATGTCGATCGCTTGGCGCGTAGTGGAACTTGTGGTGAGTTGGGGATAGCCGCGTGAGGTTGGCCATGATTGGTGAACTGTTGAGTGTTGATATGAGCAGAGTTTGTTCGGGTGCAGTTGAAGCATAGTTAGTGGCTTGGTTTTGGTAGCTGGCTTCTCTTGGGAATATGTTACCGAAGGTTGTAGTTGTGTTATAGATGGCTTGGTGAGTAAGGGCGATGGGGTGTCAGAGAACCAAGAAAATCAGTTGTTATGATTGGATTTGTAGATGGATTTATGGATAGTGGTAATCCCTTTTGGTTAAGGTTTGGTGTACGTGATTTTAGCCGTGTGATGGATTAAGTACATCGTGAGCCATATTATGTCATGAGTTGTGTACTCAGGGTGGGGTATAGACGGTAACATAGTGGATGGGAGCGTAGTGATCCTTGGCTGGGTGCATGAGGTTCGAAAGGACCGTAGAAGGGTTCGATAGTGTGGTTGGCTTAGTGTTGAGATGGTGTATCCAGAGTGTGATATATTAGTAGGTTGTTTGTGTTCGACCTTAGGTTCAAAGGTGGATATGTTATTTTTCAATAGGAACGAAGTGTGGAGTAATAAGGTTCAACAGTGTACCATGAGGTTGGACTGACCTAGGATGATAGGCAAAAAATCGTGGGTTAAGATATCTGTGATCGATGTGTGCTCGAAGAGAGGAGGTGCGGAGGTGTCCACATGATTGTGGGAGTTATTACTAACTCTATATGAAAGGTCTCAAGATTGGATTTCCTTTGTTCGGTGCCGTGTGCTTTCTATGTGAGCTGCTTGGACAGTGGGCTCGAGGTCGTGATGTGGTTGTGGTTTGCCTAGCAAGAGTTGGGTGAGTAAGCGCACCCTTGTGGAATGAGATTTTGGCACAATGGGAATGTTAGCTGTGTGTCTCCGTGTATAACTAGTGATGAGCTTGTAGTCCTATGGGATGTGTTATACAAGGTAAAAGAATTGATGGTGCTCATGTGTGTGCGAATGAGGTCTGAGAGTTGAGAGATTGGTGTAGTAGATGACCTGAGTATCGTGATCGGGGTTGACAGCAGCTATTTGACTGTGGTCGATGTAACCTTGAGGTAGGATTTACAGGGTTCTTTAGAGGACAAGTGTTGATGGGTACTGAGAGTACGCTGAGATTTGGTAATGGTTTCTTATTGACCCTTTTCTTTCCTCTGGATAGAGAGAGAGTTTTCTTGTATACGGTTATCTGGTGCTAGTTGTTTCATCTTGGTTGGATGTAGATGTCGGGATCTTGATCGATTTAGATTTGGGTTGTGTTCCTTATTAGGTTCAGTTGGTAGACCTGGAATGCTTGTAATTGTTCTTGTTAACGAGGGAGTGAGTGCTGAGATGTAGAGTTCTTTCTGCAGTGATCAATTGGGAATAGTTAACCATTGTGTACAGCTTGTTCTAGAATGTGTGGGTATGGTTGTACTTCTAACTCTTAGCAAAGTAGGAGTTGTGTGGGAACCGTATGGCTGTGATATTCACATGGCAGGTTCCTGATAGACTTTTGTGAGTCTAAATTTAGGTTTTGTTTGGGGCTTGAAACTGTTTAGAGTTCTTAGAGTCGAGGAGTAATCATCGACTGTGGTAAGTTATGTTTTGGCATAACTGTTTGTTTGGATGGTGATCTCGAGAATTTGGTAATGTATGAATCAGGAAGGATTCGATGTTTAAGAAGCCTTGGTTGGCATGGCCTGTTCGAACCAACGCGATTGTTTAGTTAGAACGGAAGGGCCGTGATGGCTTCTGTATATGAGGAAATTGCTAAGTGTAAGATGCAAGTCTTGGTTGGTTACTTGATGAACAAGTCTTGGGTTCGAGTATTCTACTATTGTATACTCAAGGGATTGATGTATGTGTTATGAGTTTCAGGCTGATGTCGGATGATAGTCATCATGTTTACTTTGTCAAATGACGGTGATCATGTCTGATTTGATGTTGATCCATAGACTTGTTAACAGTGATTTGATAGCGAGACGTTGAGTTATGTAGTGATGTACGGTTGCACGAAAGACATGATTGGGTTTGTGTAGGTTATTAGATAACTATGAGATGTTCTATTTGCGTGACATGTTTGGGTCAAGTGACTCGTTAGGGTCAGGTGACTTTGTGACTGTGATCCGGATTGGTTTTCGGTCATATGGAACCTTGTCTTGGACAATGGTGTGTCACCTAGTGTTTCTCTAGGGTGAGAATTATGGTTCGTGATGGATGATCGGATAGAGGATGAAGGTTTAGAGGGAATGCGTTCTTTGATATTCTAGGTGAGTTAAGTGAGCTTCTCTCTGGAATCATGTGTTAGTGTTGTTACTCGTGGATGGGCATCATGTCAGCTTAGTGATGGTAATGTTAGCATCAGCAGGGTAGCTGCGAGACCCTATACCGTTTCATTTTAATATATATGCATATTCGATATTTTTCAACACGTTTTGGCGTTTTCATTTTAATATGCTTATATGTGTTTTGATGCACATATTGGTTTATCTGAGCATGCTAGATTGGTCCCGGGGGTTGCAGGGAGTTACGGTGCGAATTTCAAAAATTCAAGAAAAAAGATATTTTGGAGGCCTATAAATATCTGGAGTTAGATATTTTCAAAACTTAACTCCTAAGTTTCCTCAAGTTTTCTCTCTGCCTTCTCTCTAACTTCTCGGAGGCCCAGGGCTTGGTTTTTGATGGACCAACAGCCGATCCTTGTTATAGGCATCGTGCTCTACGCATCCATCCGAACGAAATATCATTTTGACGAAGCTCGATTTTGCATGCGGATCGAGGTGTCGAATTCTTAACTCACCAAGGTAGGATTCTAAACTTTAAAGTTGTTAGAGGGTGTCATATGTAATCTTATGCATCTTTACCATTTTATATTCATGAAAAGGTGTTTCATGTTTGGGAAAAGTGAGTTTTTGGTTTAAAAACCTTTTTTTGTCGTTTTGGTTGGATGAAAATGGTGTTGAATGTTTCTTTTGAAGCCTTTGGTGATAGGCTTGAGCGTGTTTGAGTTCATGGGTGTGAGATGGAAGCTTCGAGGCTTCATCTTGGATTTTAAATGGCTAAACCGTAGGTGAAAAACATTTTCTGGGCTGGTTTGGTTGACTGAACCCATGGGATCAGTCGACTGAACAGTGTTGTTGGGCGTTTTGGTGTGGATTCTAGTGTGTTTTTCAGTCGACTGGAGGGTAGGTCCAGTCGACTGAACTTGGGCTGTTGAGGGTGCATCTTTGAAAATCATGTTTTTAAAGGTTTTGAGCTAACCTGTGGGGTTGAGGCTCAACTTTTAAAATATTTTGATGAAAACCATGCATTTTCATGCATTGATCTCTATGGTAGATGGATTGGATCTTCTTATACATATGTTGTATAGTTTTGAACACATGTTTTTACATGTTTTGTTTTGATCTCCATGTGGATGGATGGATCTCGATCTCCATGTTGATGGATTGGATCTATTTATACATATTTAATGTATAACTGTGAAAAAGGTTTGGTTTTGATAAATGATTCTCTAGATGTACCGGGATAACGGGTAATTGGCACGAGCTGCCCTCGGTGGAAGTTCAGAAACGTGTGCAGAGTAGATACCTTGGTCCTTCAGGTTAATCTCTGTAAACTAGGTGGTTGAGTGCTTTGTTCCGTCGGGTTGCTGAACTTGTAAACTAAGCTTTTACGTTATGGTGGCTTCATGTAGAACTTACATTTACCAAACCAGTCCTATAATGTGTAGGGATTGGGTAAAGGGGCAGGAGTCTATAGTTGCTACATCTGTCCCCTTGTAACGGAGTCAGTACATAGGATTTCTTTTTTATTTTTCCTCCTTGGCTGTGTGGCCCGAGTGGAGCAAATTATTTTTACCCTATTTTCCTTAGTTGTGTGATACGAGTGGAAAATAACGTTTTGACTACAGTTTTCTTTAACTATTGCATGCATTAGTTTTAATGCTTGGTTTTACTTGTGGTTAAGTTAGCTCTCACCATATGATTGCATATCCTGCTTTACTGCTTTATAGTCTGTTTCTATTGGGCTTCGGCTCACGAGTGGAATTTTCTGTTCAAAACCACTTTCAGGTGATGATATGGAGCATGATCTTGAGTAGATTTTGTGGTGCCCGTGGTGACGGATGGTGGAAGACTTTTATAGTTTTTCTTTTTGGTATGCCTGTTCCTGAAGGCAGGTTTTGTATGCCATAAGGCGATATACTATATGCATGTTGGAACTGTATGTTTACTGTTTATGAGAGATGCATATTGGGTTTTTATTTGATTTCAACAGGTAGATTTGAATGTATGAAAATCTATTTTCATAAAATTGGTGTTTTGGTGGATTTTCACGTGACCCTGGGTTTTAGGGCGTGATAGTAGTGATGTGATATCAAAGTGGGTGGTTGTCTGGTGATCGTAAGAACTTGAGTAAAGTTCATGCGTGGAGTATGTGACTTTGTGTGATTGATGTCAGGGTTCGACGTCGTGTGTTTGGACTCGTAGAGATAGCCCTTGGTGTGCACTGTAAGATGCGATTGAGCCGGTATGTGCCAGGGAGAACGTGGGTGATAGTCTATATATCTTGGAGTAGAGAATGTTTAGAATCAAGTTCCATGGTGGATTGGTCTCATGTGATGCATTTGTCTCCAAAATGGTTTGTGTTTGCCAAGAGTTATGTTTCAAGGTTTGGTAGCATGAGTTGGATCTCGACCCGATGTTATGCGGATGTTTCCTAGATGACAGCTGTGTCAATGGAACTTGCACATGCAGGCAGTTTGTATAGAGGTTGATTCGTGTTTACCTTGTATGACTACAGTTTTAGGGTTTCAATTGTTGGGGCATTTCTGCTATTGTAAAGTGTTGCTGGGTTAGCATTCGGGTTCGTTGATGGTTGTTAAGCTGGTGTTTGGCTTGGGTTTCAGTGTTGAATTTCGGAGAGAAAATTCCTTTAAGAGGGGGAGAGTTGTGAGACCCCAACCTATTTTATTTTTGAAATGATTTAAGTGTTGATGGAGTTGAAGTTAACTCTTGACCTCGGTGTGTTGGGTTCTTGTTTCTTCATAGTAGAACAGCATGTGCATATGCATTTGGTGCTTGTTCGAGTTCGGAAAGGGCATGTTCGGTTTAGTTCGGGGTTGATAAACTAGTTCTGTCGCAGAAAATGGTTTTCCCGTTGACCAGTCGACTAGATTGAGTGATCCAGTCGACTAGGTTAACAATGTATGCATCCAGTTGACTGGACTAAGTTAGTCAGTCGACGGGGTTGGGTTGATGGAGCTTTTTAACTTTCTAGTAGCCTTCATCGGTCGACTGAAGGAGGAGGTTCAGTCGACTGACCTCCTGTATTTGAGCATGGTCTATAAATATCAAACGTTTGGGAGATATTTTCAGATATTTTCAGATCTAGTTCTCGTTTCACATAAAACATCTGCCTTCTCTCTAGATTTTAATGGGCCCAAGGCTCGATTTTCAGCGATCAGATAATGGATCCTTGGTATCTGTGCAAGGGGCTTCGCATCTATCCAAACTAAATCCCATTTCTTCGAGTATTGTTTTTTGAGGTATCGAGTTTTGACTCAACGAGGTAGGATTCTAGACTATGTTGTTGTTAAAGGGTGCTACATGCAATTATATGTTTTTATACCCGTTAAAAATGCTTTACATGTTGTATTTTATTGTTAGAACAAGGCAACCCAAGGATTTATAAAAGGTGAGGAATAGAGAGATAGGACCGGACACCAAGGATTTATAGTAATTCGGCTTTATCTTAGCCTACGTCCACTCCTCAAGATCTGCCTTGAGTATTTCCACTATATAGAATACTTCACGAGCGTATTCCAAGCCTTTACAATCTTCAAGACTTCGCTTGAATGAGCTAAATGTTTACGAGCACATTCACAAGCCTAATAGCTTCAAGAAGATCCTATGAAAATAAGCCCATGTTTTCTTCTAATCTCTCTTGAACTCTTCTTTGATGAGTTTCACTCACTCACTCAAAGGATAAAGGGTGACTCACCCTTGAATACAATAAATGAAGAGTATTAATGAAAAACTCTCACTTTCTTTACAAAAATAATTTACAATAAATGAGAAGCTAAAGAGAGATGAGGAACAAGAACTGGAGTTACAGTAATAAATGTGAGCTTGAGATTTCTGAGATTGATTTGAGCAATGGAACAGTAAATACAAGTCTCCAGTTGGAGTAAATGCTGAGAAGTTACTCCTTATATAAGTTCTTGTGCATTAATGACCGTTGGAGGTAGGTGAGAGCAATAAATGTCAAAAATCCAACCGTTGAGATCTGCTGCGATTTGAATTTCTGTCGCCGGTGTCGACACAAAGACTTTTGGTGTCGACAAAAAGTGTCTAGGGCAAGATCTCTTAAGTGGTTGGGTTGACACATATATTCTGAGGGGTCGACACAATTCTGCACTCTACCTTCCAACATCATGGTGTCGACACAATTGGATCTGGTGTCGACTCATTTAAAACTTCAGCATTCGGAGGAACAACTTTGTGTTGACTCAACTTGCTCTTGGTGTCGACACTAACTTCTGCAGGAAGCCTCGGTTCTTTTGTGTCGACTCATCTTCAGATGGTGTCGACTTATGTCTTCTTTGGTGTCGACACTAAATTTTGCAGGCAACATCGGAACTTTTGTGTCGACTAATCCTTAGTTGGTGTCGACACCTCAAAATCTGCAAGTGGCCTCGGTTGTTTTGTGTCGATACAATTTTCATTTGTGTCGACCTAAACTTCCGGATACCAAAAGTGAGGATCACTTTTGTGTCGACACAGCTCAAATTGAGTCCTGGGAGCTTCGGCTCTTTTGTGTCGACACTAACTTTGATACCTGAAAATCAACTTCATACAAAAATTAGGGTATCAAACCATTTGATCAAGGAGGTTGACACACTTGATTTACTTCAAGTATTTTTGCCTTAGAGCTTTTTGACTTAATTTTCAAATGGGATGAACACAAAATATTCTTTATTCAAGAATGCTAAAGTGTGTGAACCTTTTTGAGATATAAGTCATTTCTTTTTTACTAAGGTGTCAAATTAATTGTTCAAAATGTATTAATACTTTTATTTTGATAATATAAAATATTATCCATTTTAAAATCTATTTATTCTTAGAAAATAAATTATAAAAATCATCAAAATCAAAATAAAAAGCCCTTAAGCTAACATTTATGTTTAAACCATGTTTGTTGGGAAGACCAATGGTAGTACGGTTACATTTTGTTATCACTTATAGTTTGATCATGTGCAGACTGAAGTGGAATTTCCAAGGAGCTATGAGCTTTGGGTTTCTCTTTCGGTTCTTTCGAGTGTTGAGAGATACATCGCTCATATACATAAGTGAGAGCGGGGAGACTTTTACTAATATATTTGAACTGTGGTTTGTTTCCTTGTGCAGCTTCATTTCCAGTGGAGCTCTTATGAGATTTGTCTCCTCTTTTTTTTGGAGTTTTGAGTTATACGCTGTTGAGATTTGTTCTTCTTCCTTTTGGAGTTTGAGTTTAAACATTGAGAGTTTTGTCCCCCTTTTTTTGGGGTGCCAAGTCTTTTCTGCTTTGCTCTCTGTTGGGTGGATGGATGGCCGGGTTGATTGTAACGCTACGTGGGCCTATACGCTCATCCGGAATCGGTGCCTATGTTTGTAAATCACGAGTTAACAGAATATGAGAAATGTCAACAAAGTATGCGTGTGTGCCTATGTTGTGAATGTGTTGGGTTGTTTGAGAATGACAAGATGATTGAATATAACGGTTAGTCTTTTTCCTAAGAGCTTTGGCATATGTTGTTTAATGTTATTTGGCATTGTTTGAAATGCGTGGTGTTCAGGATGGAAAACAGTTTAGTTGTTCGTGTGAGTCGGATGAAAACTTGGGATTTTGAGAAGTAAAACCGTTTTGAGGTTCGTGTGGTTGAGGCGATCTTTATGCTATGTGATTGCATATCCTGCTTTACTGCTTTATAGTCTGTTTCTATTAGGTTTTAGCTCACGTTGTAGGATTTGTAAAACCTTTTTCAGGTGAACACGGTCCTGTAGATTAACCTTGAGGTGCCCGGAGGTGGTGGATGATAAGACTCTTTTGTTTTGTCCTTGATAAGTAGTTTATGCCTTTTGTATATGGATCATGTTCTGATGTAATGTAATTCTTATGGCCATGGTGCCGATGTATGCATGATTTATGTTTTCGAG
This sequence comes from Heliamphora pulchella, assembly GCA_032270985.1. Lineage (NCBI taxonomy): Eukaryota > Viridiplantae > Streptophyta > Magnoliopsida > Ericales > Sarraceniaceae > Heliamphora > Heliamphora pulchella. Next base: position 34,683 of record JAULJZ010000025.1, read on the forward strand.
AGAAACCATGGGTTTGCTGTATTATGGTTTTCGTTGGTTGACACAACAGTTTACAAAAGGAGTTTTCAATTGGTTTATATTTCATTCAAACACCTATACTTCGAGGTAGATTTTGGAATGGCCTATGCTTCTTTTAAAAAAAGGGTATTTCTTTACCCAAAATGTATATTTTGTTTTAACGGCTTAGCTTTTGGGGCCGTAACCGTAATCTCTTGAACTACTCTTTTAAATTAAATAAACCCTCGGTATTGCATTTTACTTCTTCGTAATCATGTTAAAAAAGGTGATATTTTTTAGAGTTTGTGAGTACAAGTGAACAATGGGCATATATATTTACTAAACCCCTCAATGAGGATCGATTTATTATAATTATACAAGAATTGGGTCTTATGCATGTTCGTGAGGTTGTATAATTTTATTTCAAGAAGTATTTTTAAGTAAAATTAACTTTATTCAATCTCAATCTTTGCTGGAAATTAACTATGTCAAAACACTAAGTTTAGTCGACTGAGGCCCATTTCCTAGTCGACCGAACCACTTTTTCTGAGTTCAGTCGACCGAACCCAGCAGTTTAGTCCACCAAACCTTCGGGAATTTTGAAAAACTAAAATGCCGAACTGCATTAAACCCCTGTTATTTCATTTTTAATACCTCTCAATTTCTCTCTTAGGGCACGAAAAAGCTTAGTTATTGGTTTCCAATAGCTCACATTTCTCACCTTTCTAAACTCTACATTCTCCCTCACTCAACAACTCTTCAATGGCACCTAGGGTTAGAAGAGGAAAGGACAAATCCATTGCTAGGGATGATTCAACCGACGACCATGACAATTGGTTCTACTCAACTAAAATCGAGATTCTCTACAAACATCATCTACAATCTCTTGAACCGATTTTTGGTAAAAATTTAAATATGCGCTTTGTAGATTCTTACTTTTCAAATGTTATAAAACGCATATCTAGACTTAGTTGGAGACCCATTGTTATCTATCAATGTAAAGGCGTTTATCTCCAAATCACTAGATTATTTTATGCAAATCTTTCCCAAGACCTTTCACCAAACCCCTATGATCATTCCATCTGCTTTACTACTTATCTTTATAGAAAAACTTATAAATTCTCTGATAAAGATATAGCCAATCTTTTGGGAATGGGTCGAGGAGACTTCATGTGTCCACAAATTTCTTCGCAATCTTGGATCATGGCTCATGAATTCACCCCCGAATCATTTTTGCCTTTAATCATGATCAAACCACCTATGAATTTTGGTATCCTTCCATCTTACTCTCAACTCACACTTGAGGCCAAAATTTTTCATCTCATCATTACATGTACCGTTGTGCCTCGTAGTGGTTCCCGCACCTATATTTCATATCTTGATTGTTTTCTTTTATGGTGCATCTACAAGGAAATTCATCTTAATCTTCTATCTCTCATATGCCAATGAATGTTTGCCAAAGAAAGTTCAAAACGCCATATTCTTCCATACGGTGGTTTGCTCACTCCACTGTTTGAGTCCTTTAGCTTCTTCCATTCTTCTTCAAATTTTCTTTCACCTAAAAATAATGATTTTTTAACCGCCACAACCTTAAAATAAATGGGTTATAAACTTCAAAATGGTCAGTGAGTACCCAAAATCCAAAGGCAAGCACCTCAAGTCGTTCAAGATAGTGATGAGGAAGCTGAGGTTGCTGCTTATGATGCTAATGCTCCACGTACATCTCCTCCAGCACCTCCACCTATTCCTACCACTACTGATGATGCTCCCGTCACACGTTCTTTTTTAAAGAAATTGGTTCGCTCTTTTTCCAAACGCATTGACAAAAAGCTTAACAGGATTAGCTCACGCCTTGGTCACCTTGAAGAGGCTATGGGCATACCTCCCTCCGTAACTCTTCACCCACAGATGAGGATGATGATAGTGATGATGATGATGATGGTGATGCCGCTGACGCCGCTGACTCTTCTGGCTCCGCCTCTTTTTGATAATGCCAAAAGGGGGAGAAACAAGTACGTGATACAAAAAAGGGAAAGCTCCAAAGCTCCACTTTATTTTTCTTTTTTTTTCTGGAGAGCATTAGAGAATTTTTATTTTTGGATCATGTACTAATGCTACTTTTATCTTGTTTATGGTTGTGCTACACTTTATCATGCTTATTATGCTTGGTCTTTTATTTATGCTTGGATGGTTATGCTTATTGTGCTTATATATTACTATTCTCATGGTTATTTGACTGATCTTGAATTGAACATCTATGTTGATCATAAGGCTTACCATTTAAATGAAATAAACTTCAAACCTTCACAACTTATGCATATAGTAAGGGGGAGTTTCTCAACTCTCAAAGATTATTACTGATGCTTATTGTTAGGGAGAGTTTTACTTAAGCTTTCCTACATTATTTTGCTTGTGCTTGTCATCATTAAAAAGGGAGAGATTGTTGGCCTAACAAGATTTCAAAAATCAAATTTTGATGATAACAAACTTACATATCTAATTGTGCAAATTGAGTTTGGTTACAGAAAATATACACTTAGCACAATTCAGGATATACAATGGAAGCCATGAGGCATAATTTCAAAATCAAGATTATTTGGCAACAAATATTTGTGGAACAAATGCAAAAAGGATTAAGACATTGAAGGCTTGAAGAACATGTTATAAATTTATCTTGTTAGGATCATTGTACATTCTCATTATCTCTTGATTACTACTTTGAAACTCATAAGAATCTTAAAAATAATAAAAACATTTTTCCAAAATAAATAATGATCAAAATCTTTTTGAAAAATGAAAATCTGGATTTTTAATGATCTAGTCGACTGGGGCACTATAACCAGTCGACTGAATGGGATATGAAAAATACATTTTCAAATCCACAACAGTTCAGTCGACCGAACCTTGAAGTTCAGTCGACCGAAGAGGAGTTCAATCAACCGAGTGAGTGTCTTCAGTCGACCAAACATGCTTAAATTTGAAAATTTATGAAAATGGCTAGTTTGACAATTCTATATTTAGCCCAATGGATAGTTGGTTTTTGGAGCCTATAAATAAAGGCCTTATGCTATTGTTTTTCTCATCCAAAGCCTCTCAAACATCTCTTACTCTATTACTTCATTGCTCTTCAATTCTTTAGCTTTTCATACACATTTTGAGAGAAAAATCATTTAGTATTCTCATTTAGCTTCATCGTTTTATTTCATGAAGAGTGAGTTTAGAGCTTCATTTGTTGTACTTATTTGCTCATCTAAGGAGCGTTCTTCGTACACTCTCATTCTTCTTGTTGATTTGTATTTGAGAAAGGTGATTCTCAAAAGAGGCTAATCCGCCTACAAGGATTGGGTTAACTTGAGAAAGGTACATTCTCAAGAGAGACTACTCTGCCTAAACTAAGGAGAGAGACTCCTCCGTCTATTGGAGGAGAGGTAGTAAAAATTCTCATAGCGGTTGGCTTGAGACAAGGACGTAGGCCGTTGCACCGTACCTTGTAAAAATCGTGGTGTCATCTTCATTCTTGCTTTACTTTATAATTTTTTTATCGTACTATTAATTTTTGTTGCACCACTATTTTTGTTCTTGTATTATCATTTCTTAGGATAAGAAAAACATTGAATCTAGTAATCAAAAAGTTTTAACTTATCTTTATACTCGCACTTTGATTCATCTAATAAAAGGATTTTGTTTATTTATACTTTAATCTTTATACAAGAAGCTAAACTTATATATTTATATTAGTTGTGTATTTTAATCAAAAGAGGAATATATTTGAAAGTTTTCTTACAAGCTATATTTGAGCTTTAAGTTCTTCAAAGAAATTTCAAGTTTTGTTTTCTTCAAACTAAAAGGTATTTAAAAATTAGCATCCTTATTTGTGCTTAAGTCTTTTTATTGTTCATTTCAAATATACTTGTATTTGAATTCTAGAAGTCATATTAAAAATATATTAAATTTGAAAGCTATACTTCAAATTGCTAAAACTAATAAAGTGTTGTATTTGATTACTAAAAAGTTTAATATTTGTCTACACTTGTTCTTAAATATTTCAACACAAGGTTTTGGTTACAAGTTTAAAACAAATTTACTTGTGAATTAAATAAGAAATATTTTTGTGAACTAAAGGTCATACACTTGTGTTCAATTATTTGATCTAAGAAATTTTTAAATAATTCAATTCACCTCCCCCCCCCCCTCTTGGGATTGCACACATAATATCACTTCGGTCGACTTATGTGCTGGGGTGTGTTTTGGCGGTTTAGTGGTTGGATTTTGATTTTCGATTGGTATTCTTTAGTATTCAGTTGATTAATTTAGTGGAATTAGTCGATTCAAATACCTTTTGATCCCTTTTGGAGTTTGGTTGGTTGTGTGGTGGTTACGGGGGTCGTGTTGTGGCCTCGGGTGTGTGTTTGAGTGCCGTCCTCGGGTGTGACGTGCGTGGTTGGTTTTAGGTGTTGTGGCATGGTTGTGTGCGTCGTGGTTGGGTATGGAGTGTGTTTGATCTCTTGATCCTTTTGAGGAGAAAGGTGATGTTTGTAACCTCGTGGTTTGAGGGGTTTTGTGTTGGCCTTCGGGTTAGACTTGGTTGTCTCTGTGAGTAGGTGTCGATTTGTTTTAACGGGTGGCGTCGTGATGTATTGATATACATGATTATGTGCATTTATAAATATTTATTTATGTACAAAATATGTAAGTGGATTACATGATTATGATATCGTTATGTGTAACGTGGTTTATACTTTTAAACCTAGAGTTTTATAGGCATGTGACGTGGTTTGTGGAACGTCGTGTTGATACATGATTTTATGCTTTAATTCTTGATTTAGGTTTGCATACGTGTATGGGATAGAATAGATGTTATTCTGAGTGATGATGCACGGGTGCGTGTGTGGGTGTATGCGGTGCGCTCTGTCGGCTGAAACGAGGTCCTGACGAGGCACGGGTGTGTGGGGTGTGCGTTACATGGGTTGCGTGCGTTGCATTAGATGGGGGCAGTGGTCTTTCGGTGAAAGTTTGAGAAGATGCATGGATTGCATGTAATGCATATCGGGAAGGATAGACCAATCTTTTAAAAAAAATGTATTAACGGCCTGCGGGAGTCGAAATACAAGAATCATTTTTAGGGCTCCTGTGAGAGAGTTAAAACATGATTTTTATCCTCGCTTTCCCGTTGCTTGTGAAAATTGTTTTCTGGCTCTAGTGAGTCATGATCTAAAACTATTTCAAACTGTTTTAATGGCTCGAAAGAGAGTCGAAAACTACACCTCGTTTTCCTTGCATGTTTAGCTTATATTGCATGTGCTGTTTAGTATCTACTGAGTATTGGCTCACGGTGTGGGATTTTGATTTTCTTTTGGTACCGGTCATGCAGGTTGATCTGGAGGTGCTGGAGAGGCGGAAGAGTGTAGTCTTCCTCTTTGTTAGCTTTTTACATGTATGTTATAACATGTTTTTCGAGCGTTGGAGCCCTGTAATGTTGTCGTTTGGCGTTTATATACAATGCATGTATGGTTTATTTTGAGAGTGTATTCTCGGGCTGGTGTTGTGGTTGGTTGTTTATGGGTGTTTCACATGACCCGGAGTTTGGGGCGTGACAAAACGTCTGAGTAAAAGTATCAAATCACTACGATCCAACCGTAGTGAAAAATACCTCTTTAGAGAGTTTAAGGACTATTTATCATCAGAGAAGGTTACATCATAGTTGACTGCACCTGGCACTCCGTAGCAGAATGGTGTAACAAAAAGAAAGAATAAGACTCTTATGGAAATGGTAAGGTCCATGATGAGTTGTTCAAGTTTACCCGATTCATTTTGGGGACTCGCTTTAGAAATAGCAGTTTACATTCTGAACTTGGTACCTTCTAAGTCAGTACCTTCTACTGCCACAGAATTGTGGACCGAGCGTAAGCCTAGTCTGAAAGACATTCATATTTGGGGGTGTCTAGCACATGTGCTGAAAGGGAACGCGGGTAAATTAAAATCGAGGACGGAAGTCTATTTCTCTGTGGGGTATTCCAAGGGAATGAAGGGTGATCTATTTTATAATCCTAAGGATCAAAAGTTCATTGTTAGCACCAATATCCAATTCTTGGAAGAGGATTATATTATGGATCACAGGCCCAAGAGCAAAATTGTTCTAAAAAAACTAAAAGAAAATACCAATAGAACGGAAGAGGAACCACAAGTTACTGATATTCTATTACCTCGTCGTAGTGGGAGAATTATCAGGACATGTGCAAATCAAGAACATGGTGCTGATGCACAGGGTTCTGATTCTGCATAACCTGTTACTGCTAGTACACAGACACAGGTAGTGCCTCATCGTAGTGGGAGGGTTGTTCATCAACCTGATCAGTATATGTTCTTGGGAGAGTCGTATGATAAAATTCCAGCAGAACTGGACACCGAGCCCTGTAACTACAATGAAGCACTACAAGATAAAGATACAGATCTTTGGCAAAGGGTTATGAATTCAGAGATGGAATCTATGTATTCCAATCAGGATTGAAAACTTGTAAAACCACCCGAAGAGATAAAATCTATTAGATGCAAGTAGATCTATAAGAAGAAGAGAGGAGCAGACGAAAAGGTTAAAACCTTCAAAGCTAGGCTTGTTGCTAAAGGGTTCACTTAAAAAGAAGGGATCGACTATGAGAAAACTTTTTCGCCGGTAGCCATGCTTAAATCTCTCCGAATTCTCTTATCCATTGTCGCACATTTCAATTACAAAATCTGAAAAATGGATGTCATGATAGTTTTTCTTAATAGAAGTCTTGACGAGTGTATCCATATGATACAACCAGACAGATTTATTACAAAGGGCCAGGAGCACATATTGTGCAAGCTTAAGAGATTTATTTATGGACTAAAGTAGGCATCAAGGTCTTGGAACACTCGATTTGATCAAGCTATAAAGTGTTACAATTTTGATCAAAGTCTAGATGAGTCATGTGTGTACAAGAAGCGTGACGAAAGTGTGGTGATCTTCCTAGTACTTTATGTAGACGATATCTTGCTCATCTGAAACGATGTGGGGCCATTATCTACGGTTAAAGTATGGTTATTTGGTCAGTTCGATATGAAAAATTTCAGAGAAGCCAGTCACATAATTGGGATCAAGCTTGTGCGAGATCAGAAATAAAAGATATTGGGCTTATCACAAGTAAAGTATATCGATGATATCCTTGCTCGTTTTAGTATGCAGGATTTCAAGAAAAGGTTTCTCCCTTTCAGGCATGGAATCACTTTATTCAAGAATCAGTGTCCTAAGATCTGATAAAATAGAGAAGATGAAGGTGGTTCCTTTTGCTTTGGCAGTAGGAAGCCTCATGTATGCTATGCTTTGCACTAGACCCAACATCTATTTTACCGTGGGCATGGTTAGCAGATATCATTCTAACCTAGGACAGAAGAATTGGACTGCGGTAAAGAATATAATTAAATACCTGAAAAGGACTAAGGATTATATGTTGGTTTACCAGGCAGACAATCTAGTACCTTTGGGGTACATAGACTCAGATTTTCAGTCTGATAGGAATTTTCGTAAGTCTACCTCAAGATATGTATTTATCTTAGGAGGTGGAGCTATAAGTTGGAAGAGTATCAAGTAGTCTTGCATTGCTGATTCTACCATAGAGGCCAAGTATGTGGTAGCTTCTGAAGCAGCCAAGGAGGCCTTTTGGCTCAAGAACTTCCTGTTAGATCTAGATGTAGTACCTTCAGTTTAGTCGGCTATTACACTTTTCTGTAACAATAGCGGAGCGGTTGCAAACTCGAAGGAACTAAGGGTCCATAAGAAAGGCAAGCACATTGAGCGTAAGTATCACTTGATATGAGAAATTATACAGAGATGTGTTGTTGTTGTGACCAAGATTGTATCAGGAGATAACCTTATAGATCCTTTTACAAAGAGCATACCGGCTAAGACTTTTGATAGTCATGTAGAGGGCATAGGAGTCAAATGTATGGCAGTATGGTTTTGAGTATAAGTGGGAGATTATTAGGGTTGGTATACTGAAAATTATATTTTTAGCATTTAATTTTATTTTAATAAAATTAATTTTTTATTTTATGAGAATATTTATGAGCAATGTATATGTATTATTTTTTTATTATTATGCATGGATATCCAATATTCTGTATAGTATTTAATCTGATGTATAGAGTACGGCTTGCACACAGAAGATTAAATTTTAAGTTCTTACAGAATATAAGTTTTATTTTTACAGTTTAGATGAAAATGAACATACCATCGGTACGACTATAGCACAGAGTTTTAGTGGGCCTGTTTTGGTTACGGGGAACAAAATAATAGTATCGTCTATTATTTCGACTCTCTGTGTTAGTACACTTTTGTGTATTGAACAGGATATTTGAGATAATTAATTTTATACTGATTATATAAATTAATTCACATCCTAAAATTTTTATGAATAGTGCTTATTCTTTTAATCCTGAAATAATTATTGATTTGTATTTATTTAATATTCGTTGTTTTGATTTATTAGAGGGTGCGATTTTATATGGGTCTATATTCTCGGTGAATTGGATAGCGGTATTATTTATATGACAAATATTAAATATTGACGGAATCCACGTCCCGAAAGATCGAAATTGACGATACCCCCTTAAGGAAGGTTATAAGTTTTGACCGGGTCAAACCCTACAGGTGGATTTGATTATTCGGTGGTCAAATAAGTTAAGCAGAAAGGTTTAAGGAATATAAAGATGCCGATTAAATTAAATTATTAATAATTAAATTTAATTGACGGGTATTGAAAATCTTAATGTGGGGAGAGATTGTAAGCATTTAATAATAGGAGCTCAATGCAAGAAAGTCTTGAAACTATGGGTCAGAGTACAATTATAATTCTTTAGTAGTATGAACTATAATTCAGTGTTTTATAAAAATTGTAGAAACCGCTATTGGTTTTTCATAATTGTAAAAATCGCTGATAGATGTCCGTGTTCCACTGAAAGTCTTACTCATAATTACTCTCCAGGTCCTTACTGTAACCCTATATATATGCAGGTAGGCTAAATCAGTTATATATATATAACTTGTCTTTCAAGACTAAAGATATTTGGATTCTGCGAGTACGAGTTCTCGATAGTCCGTAGCCCACACAACATTCGAGAATCGCATAAGGGAATACAGTAGAAGATCTGACAGGAGCTTCAACTCAGAATCAAACTGTAGTTGAAGAATCGGCCGATGAGAAGGTATTCTTCTAAATTAACTTTGGTTGCATAGGTTTTATTTTGATAGTTCAATGTCAAATGTTTTATCTGAAGCTCGTTTTGGCGTTTGGCCGTCTAATTAATTTTCACCGAAAATCATTTGCAAAAACAATGATCTTAGCAGTTTTACCTCCAACAATTCCTTCAATACCAAGAAATGTGTTTATTTCTGAAAAGAATTCTTCCTTTGGGTCGAAAGGCATGAAGAAGAAAAATATTCAAAAATAGGGAGACACGATTTTCAGGGTAGTTAGTGAGTCACAGACAGGTGTGAAAAAGTCGAAAGATAAATATTTTCACTACAACCAGACCTGACACTGGAAAAAACTATGTCCAGTGGTAATTTCTGTTCACTGGTTGAAGAAACATGTTTAGCGGTGTTATCTACCGGTACCTGGTGTGTAGATACGGGAGCTACTAATCATATTTTCAATTCATTGTAGGGGTTCAAGAAAACTCGCAACTTAGTGATTGGGAGATTTACCTGCATTTGGGCAATAATACAAAGATAACAGCAGTTGCAGTAAGAGATGTCACTCTCAATTTTGGAAGAGATCGGATTTTAATATTAAAAGATTGTCTTTATATACCTGCCATTAGAAGGAAGTTAGTTTCCGTTTCTGGATTAGCTAAAGACATATATTTGATTTATTTTAATAACTCAGTGATTATTAAGGATAATAAAAAGGTTATCTGTTCTGATATATTGGTGGATAATTTTTATATTATTACTCTAATCTCTCCTACACTGTAACTAACTGAAATGAATAACACATCTAATTTACCATACAAGAAAAAATTTTCTTTTTTAATGAACCAAATATTTCTTTGGCACTTACGCTTGGGTTATATTAATCTAAAAAGAATAAACAGACTAGTAGTATATTAATCCCATTAACTCGTCGTAGTGGGAGGATTATCGAGATAGGTACAAATCGAGAACAGTGTGCTGATGCACAGGATTCTGATTCTACACAGCGTGTTACTGCTAATACACAGACACGGGTAGTACCTCGTCGTAGTGGGAGGGTTGTTCATCAACCTAACTAGTATATGTTTTTGGGAGAATCTTTTGATAGGATCCTGATAGAACTAGATACCGAGCCCTGTAACTATAATAAAGCACTTCAAGACAAAGATACAGACCTTTGGCAAAGGGTTATGAATTCAGAGATGGAATCTATGTATTCCAATCAGGTCTGAAAACTTATAGAACCACTCGAAGGGGTTTCATCAGATGCAAGTGGATCTACAAGAGGAAGAGAGGAGCAGACAGGAAGGTTGAAACCTTTAAAGTTAGGCTTGTTGCTAAAGGGTTCACTTAGAAAGAAGAAATCGATTATGAGAAAACTTTTGTGCCGGTAGCTATGCTTCAGTCTATCCGGAATCTGTTATTCATTGATACTCATTTCGATTACGAAATCTGGCAAATAGATGTTAAGATAGCTTTCCTTAACAGAAACCTTGATGAGTGTATCTATACGATATAACTAAACGAATTTATTGCAAAGGACCAGAAACACATATTGTGTAAGCTTAAGATATCAATTTATGGTCTTAAGCAGGCATCGAGATCTTGGAACACTCGATTTGATCAAGCCATAAAGTCTTATGATTTTCAATAAAGTCCAGATGAGTCTTGTGTGTACAAGAAGTATGACAGAAGTGTGGCGATCTTCCTAGTACTTTATGTAGACTATATCTTACTCATCAAAAATGATGTGGGGACATTATCTACGGTTAAAGTATGGTTATCTAGGCAATTCGATATGAAGAACTTGGGAGAAGTCAGTGACATCCTTAGGATCAAGCTTGTGCGAGATTAAAAACAAAGTATGTTGGGCTTATCACAAGAAAAGTATATCGATGATATTCTTGCTCGTTTTAGCATATAGGATTCCAAGAAAGGGTTTCTCCCTTTCAGGCATGGAATCACTCTATCCAAAAATCAGTGTCCTAAGACACCTGATGAGATAGAGAAGATGAAGGTGGTTCCTTATGCTTTGGCAGTAGAAAACCTCATGTATGCTATGCTTTACACTAGACCCGACATCTGCTTTCCGTTGGCATGGTTAGTAGATATGAGTCTAACTCAGGGCAGGAGTATTGGACGGTGGTAAAAAAATATGATCAAGTACCTAAAAATGACTAAGAATTATATGTTGGTTTATCAGGCAAACAATCTAGTACCTTTGGGGTACACAGACTCAGATTTTTAATCTGATAGGGATTCCCATAAATCTACCTCAGGATATGTGTTTACCTTAGGAGGTAGAGCTATAAATTGGAGGAGTATCAAGCAGTCCTGCATTGCTAATTCAACCATAGAGGCTGAGTATGTGGCAGCTTCTGAAGTAGCTAAGGAGGCCATTTGGCTTAGAAACTTCCTGCTGGATCTAGAGATGGTACCTTTAGTTCAATCAGCAAATACACTTTACTGTGACAATAGCGGAGCGGTTGTAAACTCGAAGAACCCAAGGGTCCATAAGAAGGACAAGCACATTGAGCGTAAATATCACATAATATGAGAAATTATATAGAGAAGTGATGTTGCTGTGACCGAGATTGTATCAGGAGACAATCTTGCAGATCATTTTACAAAGAGCTTACCGGTTAAGACTTTTTATAGTCATGTAGAAGGCATGGGGGTCAGATGTATGGCAACATAATTTTGAGTATAAGTGGGTGATTGTTAAGGTTGGTATACTGAAAATTATATTTTTAGTATTTAATTTTATTTTAATAAAATTAATTTTTTATTTTATAAAAATCTTTATGAGCAATATATGTATTTAATGTTATGCATGAATGTCCGATATTCTGTAAAATATTTAATCTAGTATGTAGAGTACGGCTTGCACACAGAAGATCAGATTTTTGGTTTTTACAGAATATAAGTTTTATATTCACAGTTTAGATAGAAATGGGCATACCATCGATACGACTGTAGTACAAAATTATAGTAAGTCTATCTTAGTTGCAGGGAACAGATAATAGTATCGTCTATTGTTCTAACTCTCTGTACTAGTACATTTTGTGTGTATTGAACGGGATATTTAACGTAATTAATTTTATACTGACTATATAAATTAATTCACACCCCAAGATTATTATAAATCGTTCTTATCCTTTTAATCTTGAAATAATTATTGATTTACATATGTTTAATATTCGTTATTTTGATTCATTAAATGGTGCGATCTTATATGGGTCTATATTCCCGGTGAGTTAGATATGGATATTATTTATATGACAAATATTAATTATTGACGAAATTCACATCCTAAAATATCGGGATTGACGATACCCCAATAAGGAAGTTTATAAATTTTGACCGAGCTAAACCCTGCAGACGGATTTAATTATTCGGCGGTCAAATAAATTAAGCAGAATGATTTAAGGAATACCAAGATGTCAATTAAATTAAATTGTCAGTAATTGAATTTAATTGGCGGGTATCGAAAATCTTAACGTGGGGAGAAATGGTAAGCATTTAATAACAGGAACTCAATACTATATGGTCTTGAGATTATGGGTCAGACTACAATTATAGTTCTTTAATGGTGTGAACTGTAATTCAGTGTTTTATAAAAATTGCAGAAATTGCTGTTAATTTTCCATAATTGCAGATACGGTTATGAGGTTTGCTTAATTAAGAAAATCGATAATACGTGTCTGTGTTCCACTACAAGTCTTACTCATAATTACTCCCCAAGTCCCTACTGTAGCACTATAAATATGAGGGTAGGCTGAACCAGTTTCATAACTTGTCTTCTAATACTAAAGTTGTCCAGGTTCAGCCGGTACGAGTTCTCGAAGGATTATAGCCCACACTATATCCGGGAATCACATAAGAAAATACAATAGAAGATCTGACAGGAGTTTCAAATCGAATTCAAATCGTAGTTGAAGATTTAACTGGTAAAAAGATATTCTTCTAAATTAACTTCAGATGCACATGTTTTATTTTAATCGTTCGTCATCAAAAAAAATTTCTGGAGCCCGTTTTGACGTTTGCCCGTCCAATTAATTTTTTTTGTTAATTGTTTGTAAAAACAAAGATCTTGGCAGTCTTGTCTTCAACGGTGTTAACTGCCTCGACCCAGAAGTACCTAGGTTGGTTGTTTTTACAAAGCATAGTTCTGGCAATTTCTTCATGGGTCCTATTCTTTCTCTCAACAACACAATTTTGTTGAGAGATTTTAGGAGCACAGAAGTGATAGTCTATACTATTTTCATCACAAAATTTTTTAAAATCTTTATTTTCAAATTTCCTACCATGGTTACTTCTGATACTTGTGATTTGAAATCATTTTTCATTTTGAATCTTTTGAGACAGTTTTAAAAATGTAGCAAAGATTTCATCCTTATGAACTAGAAATAACACCCAAGTTTATCTTGAAAAATCATCAACTACAGCAAATGCATATCTCTTGCCACCAAGGCTAAGAGTTCTGGTAGGACCAAACAGGTCAATATGTAGCAGCTGTAATGGTCTAGAAGTTGAAATTGCATTTTTTGTTTGAAATGAACTTCAAACCTGTTTGCCTTGTTGACATGCATCATAGATTTTATCTTTTTTAAATTTGAGTTGAGGTAGACCAACTACCAACTCCTTTTTCAAAAGCTCTGAAATCGAATTCATGTGAGCATTTTTAAGCCTTCTATGCCTTAGATAGCTATTACCACTCATAGCAGCCAAGCATTTTGTGTCATTTTTAAACAGGTCATTCAAATTGAAAGTGTAAACATTTTCATACCTATGATCTTCAAAAATAACTTTATTATCAATTGTATTTTTTATGATACACTTAGGATGATCAAAGACAACTTTATAGCCTTTGTCACCAAGCTGACTTATGCTTAAAAGATTATGTTTTAAACCATCAACAATCAAAATATTTTTAATAGAAGGAGAAGAAGTTTTACTAATACTGTCAACTCCTATGATTTTACCCTTACTATTGTCTTCAAATATTACAAATCCACCATCTTTGAGGGTAAAAATGGAAAACATTGACTTGTCTCCTATTATGTGTCTTGAGCAAGCACTGTCAAGATACAACTTTTCTTCCTTAAATGAGGATTTGAGACACACTTGCAAAAAAATCAATTTTTGATATTAGGTACCCAAATTTTCTTGGGTCAATTTGAATTAGTTCCATTTGGGTGTACTCCCTTTGGAACCCAAACCTTCTTTGTTGCAGCAACATAGTATGTCCCCAACGGGTAATGTGTGACAATGTGACCATGTTCATACCAATAAAAGCAAGTAATATTTGAATGATTAGAAGCTACTTTGACAAAAATATTACTTTTCAATTTTTGTTTCCTTTTTGGCGGATAACCTATGCCAACTTTATCGAAAATATATTTTTGCATGCCTTAAAGTTTATCTAAGTTTGCTTTTCCTTGAGTAAACTTATGCAAAATTTTAGTAAAATCTTCTACTTTATCTGTCAAAATTTGATTTTCAGCTTTTAGAGAAATAATCCGTTTTGATATAGATAGTTTTTCTTCTTTTAAAGATTTAACTTTAATAGTTAGAGTAAAAACTATTTCTTAAGGATAACATTTTTAGCACCAATTTTTCTTAACTCATCATGCATATTTTCAAAAGTAAGTTGAAGTTCACCTAAAAAAAATGAGCCATCATTTATCTCACTGTTTTCTTTGGCCAAACATAAGTTGGCAACTTCATTATCTTCTTTTTCCACATCTAAGCTGCTATTAGCACTTTCACCCCATGCAGCCAGTATTCCCTTCTTGTAGCCCTTTTGTAGTACTTCTTCAGTTGAGACAGTCAGCCTTCATGTGCCCCAAGTTTTTAGATTCGAAGCAAATGATTTCATCCTTCTTATTGGTGATTTTTCCCTTGTTTTTGTTGCTAGAATCACCTCTATGGCTTTCTTTTTATAGAATTTTCTTCCTCCTTATTTTTTATTGGTTAGGAACCTCTTAAATTTTCTAGTGATGAGAGCAATGTCATCATTCTTGTAACAACCCAACCTGGAGTTTCACTTTCAAGAAAAAGACGTACATGTATTAAATATATTGCCATCAGGCTTACAGCACATGGTTCTAAAACCAAAAGAAACATATACAACAAAACGTGCTCCAAAAAGAGCAAAAAGGAAGATTAAAGATCTTTCGCCCCAATTAGCTCCTCTAAATCAACCTGCGTGACCATATGCACCTGAAAAATATTTTTAAATCCCACACAATGAACCAAAGTTCAGCAAAAACTAGACAAACTTGAAATAAAGACTAAACATGCTAACAGAATAATATAAATGTTACGACTCTCCCAAGCCTCAAATAGGTTTTTCATGATCAAAACAGGATGCGAAAAGATATGAAAATTTTGACCCACACGAGCCTCAAAACAGTTTGAGAAAAGAAATATATGCAACACATCGACTCACACGAGCCCTATAACGTAACACGATTGTCAAAGCGTAAACAACCCACCAACTTTCACGATTTTACACAACCCACGATGATTCACATGCAATATATGCGTTTTCACGCAACACATGCAACTCGCACAACACACGCAACATATGCAATACGCACAACACACGCAACACATGCAACTCTAAGATCACATTTTCGTCCCTCATTATGCATCTTTAGGACTACATTTTCGTCCCTCATTATACATGAATGCATTTCATGGGATTTCACCGTATGACCACATTTTTTCCCCTTGTCATGCATGAATGCATTTTCGCATGTTCTCACCGCAAGACCACATTTTTTCCCCTCATTATGCATGTTTAAAACTAGGGTTTTAATGCACAAAACCACGCACAAATACCACGTTTTGCAAACTACATCATCCCCGAAGAACGACAATAAGACAAAACAAACCCCCAAGGCCACATCACGACCAGCCAAAAAAGGAAGAAAAACACTCCACACAAGAGTTCAGTCGACTGAAACATCCCGTTCAGTCCAATGAAAAGTTACTAAAATTTCACAAATTTTTCAGTATCTCAGGTCAGTCGAATGAACCACCAACTTCAGTCGACTAAAGTCACACACTGTCCATTTAGTTGACTGAATTCCCTACTTCAATCGACTAAACTTCAAAAAACCCTAGCATGACAAATTTTTTTTTACATTTTGTGAACCAAACCTAAAATCAAACCCAACAACTCACATGTTTTTAAAACCCACAAACATACACGAGCCCACAACCTTGAAAGAAACCAAAAAAACACCTTTAAAAGCCCTTTTTATCCAACCGAAAACAACCAAACACATTTCAAGGACAAACTCAACTTTTACGAACATAAAACAACTTTTCATGCATTTTTAAACGGTCAAAGCTCATACAATTCCATGTAACACCCCTTTAAGATATGAGAGCCTAGGATCTTACCTCGTTGAGTTAAAAACTCGACGCCTCAAACTCTGTGAAATATAAACTTCGTCAAAACGAGATTTTATCTTGATGAACGTGAAGCTCTCAGCGAGGATACTAAGGATCCGCAATTCGATCGCCAAAAATCAAGCCTGGACCCCCAAAAAAGTTAGAAAGAAGGAAAAGATTTTGGTTTGGTTTGAAAAGATTGAGAGAAAAATATCTAACAAATATCTAACGGTTGATATTAATAGGGCTCGCTGAAATTTTTTTTTTTGAAACACAACGCCCAACGGCCCCGGAAATAAACCCAGCATGCATTTCTAAGTTCAAATATGCATAAAACACATATAAACATGCTATTATAAAATAAGAAATGACACGCCAAAATATCACAAAAATTAAAACGGGTGAGGGTCTCACAACTCTACCCCCCTTAAAGGAATTTTTTCTCCGAAATTCGCCACGAGGTCAAAAAGAAAACAACCCTGTCGATCGCAATCGACACAGGCACGATAGATGGTCAACCAAACCATTCCTAGGATAAGGTCAAACGTGGTCATGTACTCTAAACAATGACTAACTACCTCAAAAACACAAGATCTATAAACTCATCCCAACATCACATCCTCACCAACCGAAGTCTCTACACACAGCATACCACCCAAGGAGTCCAACGCCAACCCCAAAATAGATGAGAGAAAAGAATATAATGCTCCTGTGTTGATAAGAACACTGGCCCAAAATCTGCACACTAAGAAAATACCTCTGCTAACTGGAGGAGTAGCTGCATCATCAGGCATGACCGGTGTCTTAGAAGAACTGAGATCTGTATGGGCATACACTCGGCCCTGTATCATTCTAGTCTATCCACCATAACCTGGGACTGTCGACTGTCGTACTGGCTAGACTAAGGAGACTCTGCCGAATTTTTTTGAATTATACTAAGACTATTTTTTTGAAAGTTTAGAAAGAAAATTCTTTATAACAAATTAAATCCAAGTGTTTTTTTTTAAAGAACGTTTTAACCATAAATTAGGTTTTTTATAAAAGAGTTTCCCCGATTATTCTGTAAAGTCGAATCTTCAAGTGGGTTTTACGTGCCTCGAAGTCGATGATGTAACAGAATGGTATCAGAGCTCTAGGTTCGAATACCTATGAGCTATTGGTGATGATGATATTTGTGTGTGATTTATTTGATGATTATAGGCACCACTACACGGCATGATATTTGTGTGTGATTTATTTGATGATTATAGGCACCACTACACGGCATGAATTGTGTGTTTGCATGAGTTTGCGAATGAACTGTCTGGCGTGTGCTATGTGTTTATGTGTGCATAGAGGTTGAATCTTAGGAATGTTATGACTTGTTTTCGGGCGTCCAGTTAACTATTCTGGGGTTCGAAATAGACAAGCGTTTGACCGACGTTCTTTCTATGAAAAATCTAAATTAGTTACTTGGATTGGCGTGTCATACCTAACGATTCTCCTCGGTATGTGTGTGCATGATGATGTATTGTGTTTGATTATAACTAAGATGTTTGTATGATTCTTGAATGTTAAAGGAAAGGGAATGGTCTAAGATATGGCAACTTTCATAGGAATTTTAGTATGTACGAACGGATAGTGAATATGTTAGGAGATGGACCATCCCACTGGATTAAAATTGGAGGTTGGTGGAAAGATCATCAATCATTAGTTACATTTGCTTATAGCAATGGTTACCAATCGAGCATTTAATTATCACCTTGGAAGGCAATTCGTAAGAGACCATGTAGATACTAGTTAAGTTCTCTAGTTGAGGGTGTTTAGAGCGGCAAAACTTTATCTTAAAGAGAATTGTACCATTAATAATTTTATAATTAGGCATAATGACCCGTTGAAAGGTAGATGGTTTGGTGGGGTTGTATCATGAATAACGCATTCAGTTAAAAATCTTAGGAAACTTTAATATGGAGCCTTGTGTTTGGAAATAGAATTGGATGGAGATCGTGTTAGTTATGACTTTTGGACCTTTTGAATACTTGGGCAACCTAAATTCTTTGCAAGCTAGAGAAGTATTTAATGGATTAACACAAAAGTTGGGGGTATGGTCTTTCTTTTTAAGAATTAGTATTCCTTTTGTGATTTTTATAAGACTGAGAAATTTAGATTGGTGACAAGATGTCTTTTTTATGAATTAGGCCCGCGACGAGGGATAGATGATTCTATCCCTGTTAGGAAAGTAAGTGTTCCTTCGGAATGTTGTTATCTGTTATAATGGCACTGTCATGAATGTATGTAACAACTCAAGTATTCAATTTGAGCTTGAGGTTAAGCTAGAAATTAGGAGTTTCTTTACTGCAAGTAAACTGGTTGATGTGATGTTCGCTGGTTGTAACGTGTATGATTTTCGAATGATAAGCATTGAAAGAACGTGTATGAGATATTTGAATGTGAATATGGGAAGAGCAAAATGACAGTATACACATAGCGCTTTGGGATCTTTCTGTCACACTCCCTCTCTAGGGCCGAAACTTACTGTGATATAAAAATAATCAAAGAATAATTGTATCAGTTAAACTGTAATTATTTATTTATAGGAACCAAAATAAATGTACATGCTACGGATACACTATTCTATACTTCCAAACCGGCGTATACTTTACAAAATAAAATTTCATACTTCTGATCTTTTCACTAAAAGATTAAAACAAAAGTCCCAAATAACTACGAGCCCAAGATTATGAATCTGACAACTGTGGTAGACCAACTCTAATCATTCCTGCGATCTACAACCACAAATGTTACAAGAGAGTGCACTTAGTATTATAATGAACAAGATAGAAAATAGTCATTTTATTCAAAATATCATACTTTTCATAAGAGATATAAAAATACTGCATTTACTCGTCATAAAAAATCTCATAAATAACATTCTCAGCCCTTTTCCAAAGTATCTTGCTCAAACTTTTCAAAAGTATCTTTCAAGCTCAACAGCCATTGGTCACTTAATTCACCGTCATATAATTTAAAAGTAAAGTTCTTGGCATAACCGCTATAATTCAAATTGAAACTGTCTTATTCACATTCCATACCCAACAGTGACTAAGTAGTCGTCCACCTCACGACCGGGAGTTCCAACGGTATCGTAACCTCAATTCTCAATGCACGGATAGCAACATGATAGAATGAGGACCACTCTCCACCAAGCACGAGTGGTATGTGCTGTCCGGGACTTAGCCCGCAAAGGCTTTAAGAAAAAAACTCCCACTCAATGGGAAACCTCCCCCATAGGGAGAACCAACACCCATAATTGGGCAACCTCTCCTAACGGGATATAAAAGGCCAAAAACTTTTGTAACTTGACACTTTGGAACAGCATAACATAATATCGATAGCATTTGTCAAAATATTTATATTACAACCACATATTTTTCAAAAGGTGCAGATTGCATATTTAGAAATATCATGACATTTGAATAAAAGATCATACTATCATAATTTTTTTTATACTTCAAAATATGGATATAAAGTAGATTTAAAGCATAATTCATACATTTCTGTTCAAAATAATACTTAAGTACTCTCACCTCGATTTAGGCGCACCGAACTACTTCTTTATTCTTGATTCTAACGTCCTAATCTTCTAATGACACGATTTCGTTGCCTAGAAAGACCAAATCTGCACGTAAGTGTTGGATATTAATCTTTTAGAATTGTGCTTAACTTAATTAAAATTTATTAAAGAGTAAGTAAAATCCTTTAATTTTATTTTAGTCTTAAAGAATAAATTCTTTATTAAAATATTTAAATTTTATTCAAATTTGAAAATATTATTCTTACTTTATGTTATTTAAGTTTTTATTTAAAATTTATTTAATCTCATAATACATAATTTCTTAATATTAATTCTTATCTTTATTCAATCTTATAAAATACAAACAACGACAATTAAAGACAATATAATGGCAATCTTAAATAATAATAATAATAATAATAATAATAATAATATATCATATAAAATTCTGTCTTAGAATTTATCTTTTAAATTTTTAAACTTTATTTGTATTAAAACTTAATTTCTAAAAATACCAAATGATGTAAAATAAAGAAAATTTTTTATCCTATCTTTCTTAAATCCAGAAAACTCATCTTTTTGAATTATGATTATTTTAAATTTAAAGACTTGATTTAATACTAAAAAGAATGTTTAAGTGAAAATATAATTCAAGTTAAATTAAAATGTGGATTTTAAAAACCTTTTTGATATTTATCGTAGTCTTTTAATCAAAACAAATAATAACCGCAACCAAACGAGTCCCAACAATTCTCCATACACCCAGGCGTTCAAGTTGCAACACCATTGCACACACAATGGTTTGCTCACACACGCACAGTAGCTTTAACAAAATGAAAGGGGATCAGTGACGGGTGGTCTGCAGTGGCGGCGCACGGTGGTGTCCAGGCGTGGTGATGGTGATACCGTGGCGCGGAGGTGTCCGGTGGTGTTAGTGTGGTGCGGTATCCGGGTATATCCATTATGAGGGAAAGAGTTACATACGGGGGAGAGATATATATGTGAGGAGAGAGAGAGAGAGAGAGACAAAGAGAGATTTACAGAGGGGAGAGAGAGATAGAGGGAGAGAAACCGGGAGAGAAATGAGAGAGACAGAGAGAGAGACGGAGAGAGAGACTGGCGGTGGCCCGACGGTGAACGGCGGTGAGGTGATGCGGCGTTGTCAGCATTAATGTCGGCGGTGGCCGGAGGTGGAGCTGACGGTGAGTGGAAGGGCCAGGAGGCTGTTGGTCGCGGCGCTGCGTCGTGGGGGAAAAGGGCTATGCTTCAGTTTCAGCTTTGGGGAAGAATATGAAAGTGAGATGAGATATTATATATATATATAAAAGAGCGTTTTTGTTTTTTTTTTCTCAGCTTCGTGTGAGCACTACTGAGGCGTAACCCGATATTTTAAAAAAAACATTTGGGGACAGGTGTCCGTCCCATAACGTGCCCCTCTGCATGTCTATACAAAGCCTAAGCATGCCAAATGTTCGGTGAATTGAGAAATTATACCTTGTAAAAATTTTGATGTAAAATTTTTAATTTAAAAATTTTTTAAAAATTTGGTATAACTTTTTAATATTATTTTATGATTTATCGTAAAATCAGAATTTAGACAAAAATTTTCTAATCATATAATAAATTTTCATCTCGATCTTTGATTATCTAAAATTTAATTTGATGTATATTTTTTTAGCTTCAATCTTGAAATTAAGTATAAGATTTTATTAAGAATTTTATTTAAAGATTTTCTACGAATATATTATTATTTATTTATTTTTATAACAACTCGTCAAATATTATATTATTCTAAAAAATGACACGTGTCGTATTTTTATTAATTCTCATGGTACGGGTTATTACACTTTCTGCCTCGGCGATTCGGTGAGGTGAGTTAGACTGGGGTAATTATGAAAAAGGTTGTTAGTCCACGACCTAGTATTGAATTTTGAAGACGAAATTTCTCAAGAGAGGAAAATTGTAGCGGACCGATACGATTTATTAACAGTTCTAAATTACTCTAATATAATTAAAGTTTTCATAAATGACTATTGACGATAATATAATATATTATGTGCGATCGGTGGGAGTAAGGATACTAAAATAATAAATTATGCATGATTCTATAACACTAGAAAATTTCGATAATAATATGATTTAAATTAAAATTTAATTAAATTTGAAAGTTATATAGAGGGATTAACCATAAAAGTAAATTTACAAATTTTCAAATATTATATAAATACTAGGGTGGTTTCAACTTAGAATTTTCTAGAAGAAATAACATAAAATAAAAACAACATAAAATAAAAATAGAGAGAACGCGCATGTGCATGCGACCATTCACCACTGTCGTGCCCCGCCGCTCCTACCACTGTCAGTGTCGTTGACCACCATCCCGTTGTCGACCTCCCTCATTATTTTTGTTTCTCCCTAGCTTTCCCTCCGATGCCTCATGTTCTTGTTTCTTCATCTCCTTCATTCTGCCATTGATGGAGTTCAAGCTTAAAGACCAAGCCCTTTTGGCAACTAAGGATGAACTCTAAATTGGTGGCCACTAGTTGGGAATCAAGCCATCTGGATTGGACATCTTGCAATCAGACCATCGAGAATCAAAATTTCTCAAAAGCCGTGATAAATTTTTCTCCCCGGTCTACAGCCTTCGTCCTTTCCCCTATTTTACTAATTTTTTCTTCATGGGGGGCCACCGGGAATGAACCATGGTGAAATCGACATATTGAAGCTTCATGGAGCTCGAACTCAACTTGGCCGAACCCTAAGGCTTGGGATTTTGATCAAATTCTGAGGCATCAAAACTTTTTGAGGTAGAATTTTGACTAATTTCGATGGTTTGCTTTGACTTATGTTGATTTTCTTGAGATATAGTGGAATTATATCAAAATCCTGATTATTCATGAGAAGATAAAGAATTTGTTTGATGTTCATGATCTTGGATGAATGATTTTCATGGATACTTGAACTTTAATTAGGGAGTTTGGATATTAAATAAGTAATGAAAAGCTTGGAATTCAATGTAGTTTGAATTAATGATTTAAAAATTAGAACAAAAATTCTCTTTGAAGTTTGAGTTGTGGAAATTAACTCTAGTTTATCAATGGATGCTAGAATTCAAAATACATTGGTGAGCGGGTTTAAAGGCAAACACATTGAGGTGGTATTATAGAATGGAATAATGAGATGATTTTACATGAATTGTTGTGACACCCTAAAATTTCGAAGAAAGAATGAAATTTGTTCTTAAACCTTGAATTTATTTGACGAATATCATGAAAGCTTGAAGTAGTATAGTGAAGTTTGAATAGCAAATGAGTACTTGTAGCTTGGAACCATCTATAGTGGAAAATTTCAAAATGGAAAACCTCATTGGAACCCATGAGTGGGTGGTTGAATCTAACTCTTAAACAATGTGATGTTGTGTTGGTGCAACAGGGTTTGAGACATATGACGTCATAATGAGAAAGGAATTTTAAATGATAATTAAAGTTTTAAAACTTGTCGTTGGAGTAAATTAATGGTTGAACTCTTAAAATCCCAATTTTTCCTAAACCTAAAGTTACAATGTGTCTCGTTCGTAGTTATTACATGAGTAGGTGAGTTACACAATCTAACAAATGAATAGTGTTAAATTAATAGTTAAACTCATGCGTTAATTTTAAAATATAATAATAAAATAAAATAATAAGTTAAGTAGAAGTTAATTTAATAACACTCGAATCTTAATAGCTTGGATTACAGACTTGGTATAAATACATGAAATTACAAGTGATTGCACATTGAATAAGACAAGATAATAGAGTTTTAGTACTTCCAAACATGGTATTAGGTAGATTAAATTTTTTTTAAACCTTAATTTCTTGATACCTGAGTTATAGAATTAACTCTAGTTTATAAAGAGAGTGTTTGAAGTTATGACACGAGAATGATATTAATTTTAATTGGATTACTGTGTTTTGTTGAAATTTCATAATTTGTTAGCTTGCAATAAATGAGCAAATTGGTAGTTTATTTGGAAACTCTAGAAACTTTGAAGATTTTAAATTTATTCATGACTCACGTGACGAAATTATATGATAAATTGACATGGGGCCCACGAGGGTAGGAAAAAAAATAAAAAGAAGAAATTATGAAAACTTGTGTGAGATTAGTGACATAATGGAATGCATAAAGTGAGGTTGAGGTCAAGAAATGTGAAAGCCTAAACTTAATAAATTGAATTAATGACATGATTAAAAGTTTGGGATGAAACTTTGATAACTGGAAATTTTGGAAAGTGAGTGAATGATTGAAGGAAGAGTTGTGCAAATTTGAGACATATAATAGTAAAATGAAAATTGAGAAAGAAAAAACACAATGGGTAAAGAATATGATTTAAAAGACACCGGTTGATGTGAATGTGACTGCTTTATGAAGGAAGCATGTTAGATGAGAAGTTAAATGTGGAAAGAAACTTTATGGTTTTGAAATTGAATAAGGGAGACGGACTCCCGGTTATTAATGAATAATGATATGGTTAATTGAATATTGAACCGATGATTGATTAATGTGATTAAGTTGTGCTTGACGAACTCCGCGGTGAAAGATCGAAAACTTGCATAAGCTGGATACTGTGTGTCCCTTGGGTTAGCCCCCGTAAAATAGATTTGGATATCGTGTTCTCTCAGGTGAGGTCTGTAAAACAGGTATTGTCGTGGTAAGTTATAGAGTTATCTATTACTCAATGGTTTCGCGTAACCTACTGGGGGAATAGAGAGGAATTTTTATAAACTGCACTCGACACCGGTTCAATATTTTGATTAATGAAATAAAAGTAAAAAAATGATAAAGAGAATGTGTAATTTATGTGAGGAAAAGAAAAGAGAAGTCTAATGGTTGAATAAGAAAGTGGAGTGGGTTTATTAATAATAAGAGATGTGAAATAATAGAAGACGAACTAAGTGAAAAAACATGTAATGATAATAAAATGGAAAAGAACTTGAATGGAAATAGAGTGAAAAAGTGAATAAAGAACTGATAAATTGAAATGAAAATTAATAGTTTCACGAGAAATAAGCAGTGTATTAGTAGTTAGTAACTAATTAAAGAGAAAATAAAAATAAAAATAAGAAATGAAAAAAGAAAAATGGGGAAAAAGAAAAAGTAACCAATGGAAAGCAAGTTTACTAACTGAATAAGAAAAGAGTGATGAGTTTAGTCACAAGTTTTGAGAGTCAAGAAATATAAAATGAATGTATATATACTATTATCTCTAAGTGTACAACAAATAGAAATGTGTGAGTTATAAAATGAGAACGAAAAAAAAATAGAGATTGTTGCATAATGTTTTGCTCATGCACACCTAACAAATCATGCATTGCACTGTTTTTAATCTTTATCATATGAGTTTCGGCTCACGTTGGTTGTATCAAACATTTTACAGGTTTAAAGAGGAAGGAAGAGACATGACATGAAGTTTGGTGAGGGATTAAAGTAAATGAAGAATAAAATATGTTTGTAGTTTGTAATTTTAAATAATGTATTTAGTATTATGAAATTTGTAATATTATTGGTAATTCTTAAATGCTTGTAAAGAAACATGTATTTATGTCTCTTGATTTATATATGTCTCTTGTAGTTGATCATTAGACTTATGTTTTAAAGTGTAAAGGACGAAATAGGTTTTTTTTTTTTAAGTAATAGTATGTATATTGAGGATTGGTTTGAGTTGATGAAACCACAGTGGTGGAAAAATTAGTAGTTATGTAATTGTTAAATTGTGATTGTGAGTTGAAATCAAGCTAAGTCCGAGTATAAACTATTGTTGAATTGGGCAGGCAAATAGGTAAATTTGGGATAGTTTGAAAAACAGAGGAGACTCTGCTAAATTTTTTTGATATATACTAAGACTATTTTTTTGAAAGTTTAGAAAGAAAATTCTTTATAACAAATTAAATCCAAGTGTTTTTCTTTAAAGAATGTTTTAACCATAAATTGGGTTTTCTACAAAAGAGTCTCTTCGGTTATTCTCTAAAGTCGAATCATCAAGTGGGGTTCACGTGCCTCGGAGTCGGGGCCGTGACAAAACTGTTGTGGTGATCCAGATTGATGAATACTAGGGCCAAAGGACCTCTGCCTCTTGTTGGAGCGCCCACCCGACCATGTCTCTACTCTACTCTACTGTGCTCTGACTACTCTAGATCCACGAGTCTCACGCGGAGTGTTCTCGATCATTGCTGCTGACTCTACCAACTTTGTAAAAACACGTAGCCTCAATCCTGCCACTCGCTCCCTGATCGCAGGTCTCAGACCCCCTTCCAAACCTCCTCGAACGCAGCTCGTCTGTAACCACCAATTCTGGTGTAAAGCGAGATAAGCTAGTAAATCTGGTTTCGCACTGCACAATGCTCATCATCCCCTGAGTGATGGTATAGAACTCCTCTCTGTAAAGGTCCCTTGGGGAAGCGGGAAAATATTTCTCTAGAAAAACCCTCATAAAAGCTGCCCGCGTGCCTTCTATGGTATTCCTAGCATATTTCCACCACTCATCAGTGTCACCTCTCAATTGAAAAGCAGCAAAAGAAATCTGCAGATCTGCCTCAACTATCTACAATGTATCCAGAATCAGGGTCACAAACTCGAACCATTCTGTAGCTACCGTGAGATCTGGATCCCCAGCGAAGGTAGGAGGGTCAAGACGCCTAAACTCTGACATCGCCACAGTGGCCCTCGACTCAGGCACTCTCTCTGCCCTTAGCAGTCTCAGCTAACTGACGGATGGAGCCTACCATCTCACACAGCAACTCTATCGCGTCCATCGGTCCTTGGGGAGCATTTGCATCCCCAGCATCATGGATCGGTATATCCCCTTGGCCCAACCCACAGCTTCGACCACGACCCCGTCCTCTCCGCGCAGACATCATGTCTATATGAAAGGGATACAGAACATAAGATACAGCACGTCGCATTAACATAAACATCAACCACATAATCATGCTAACACTTAGCCATTTATGATTATGCAAACTCATCACACATTCCGCGAAAAATCGACAAGAGTGACGCGTCAATTGGATAATCTACTTAGATTCCTTGTCAAAAAATACGTCAGCCAAATGCATTTCTAACTCAGCTTCCAAGTTTGTTAATCCAAACGCCCGAATACAAGACTAACCAATCTAAAGGTTCAACCCTTATGCTCGCATATACACCATGCTCAACAAACTAATACATTCATGTTATCAAAACATCTAAACACATACAATCAAGTACACGCAATCAATCCCACAAGATGATTCACCCTCTTTCCACGGCTCTTAGGTATTCGAACCTAGAGCTCTGATACCATTTGTAACAACCCAACTCGGAGTCTCACTCTCAAGAAAAAGACATACATGCATTAAATATATCGCCCTCAGGCTTATAACACATGGTTCCAAAACCAAAAGAAACATATATAACAAAACGTGTTCCAAAAAGAACAAAAAGAAAGACTAAAGATCTTCCGCCCCAACCGGCTCCTCTAGATCAGCCTGCGTGATCATATGCACCTGAAAAACGTTTTCAAATCTCACACGATGAGTTAAAGCTCAGCAAAAACTAGACAAACATGAAATAAAGACTAAACATGCTAGCAGAATAATGTGAATGTTACGACTCTCCCGAGTCTCAAAATAGTTTTTCATGATCAAAATAGGATGCGAAAAGATATAAGAATTTTGACTCACACGAGTCTCAAAACAATTTGAGAAAAGAAACATATGCAACACATCGACTCACACGAGCCCCATAACGTAACAAATTGTCAAAACGTAAACAATCCACCAACTTTCACGATTTTACACAACCCACGATGATTCACATGCAATATATGCGTCTTTACGCTACACACGCAACATATGCAACATACGTAACACATGCAACTTTAGGACCACATTTTCGTCCCTCACTATGCATCTTCAGGACCACATTTTCGTCCATCATTATGCATGAATACATTTCACAAGATTTTACCGTAGGGCCACATTTTCGCCCCTCATTATACATGAATGCATTTTCGCAGGTGCTCATCGCAGGACCACATTTATGCCCCTCATTATGCATGTTTAAAACTAGGGTTTTAATGCACAAAATCACGCACAAACACCACGTTTTGCAAACCACATCATTCCCGAAGAACGACAACAAGACAAAACAAACCCCCAAGGCCACATCACGACTAGCCAAAAAAGAAAGAAAAACACCCCACACAAAAGTTCAGTCGACTGAAACACCCTATTTAGTCGACTGAAAAGCTACTGGAATTTCACAAATTTTCTAGTGTCTCAGGTTAGTTGACTGAACCACCAACATCAATCGACCGAAGTCACACACTGTTCATTCAGTCGATTGAACTCCCCACTTCAGTCGACTGAACTTTGGAAAACCCTAGCGCGACAAAAAAGTTTTTACATTTTGTGAACCAAACCCAAAATCAAACCCAACAACTCACATGTTTCTGAAACCCACAGACATATACGAGCCCACAATCTCGAAAGAAACCAAAAAAATACCTTTAAAGCCCTTTTTATCCAACCGAAAACAACAAACACGTTTCAAGGACAAACCCAACTTTTACGAACATGAAACGACATTTCATGCGTTTTCAAATGGTAAAAACTCATACAATTCCACGTAGTACCCCTTTAAAATATGAGAGTCTAGGATCCTACCTCGTTGAGTTAAAAACTCGACGCCTCGAACTCCGTGAAAAATGAATTTTGTCGAAACGAGATTATGTTTGGATGAACTCGAAGCTCTCGGCGAGGATATTAAGGATCCGCTCTTCGATCACCAAAAACCAAGCCTGGGCCCCCCAAAAACATAGAGAGAAGGCAGAGGTTTCGATTTAGTTTCAAAGGATTGAGAGAAAAATATCTAACAAATATCTAAGGGCTGATATTTATAGGGCTCACTGAAAATATCTTCTTTTTTTTTAACCACAACGCCCAACGCCCCCAAAAACTAACCCAACATGCATTTTTAAACTCAAGCATGCATAAAACACATATAAATATGCTATTATAAAACAAGAAATGACACGCCGAAATATCGTAAAAATTAAAACGGGTCAAGGTTTCACAATTCTCATCACTGGAGACTTCTTTTTTAGTTTCATTCTCAAAGATAGAGGATTTAAAAGCTCTTCCCTTCTTTTTCTTATTGTCCTCTTCATCATTCATCTTTAGGTTCATCTTATGAGTCATGAGTGACCCAAGTAGCTCCTTCAAGCTAAGTATGGTAAGATCTTTGACTTTTTGAATGGTTGTTACTTTGGCTTCCTAGCTCTTAGACATGCACCTAAGAATTTTTTTACCATATCTGCATTAGTGCATACTTTTTCAAGAGATTTTAGTCCATTAATAATGTCTATAAATCGAGTAAACATATCAGATTTAGTTTTATCATGCTTCATTTTCAAAAGCTCATAGTTATGACTAAGCAAGCTATTCTTAGATTCTTTAACTTGGTTGGTTCTTTCATGTGTAACTTCTAATCTATCCCATATCTCTTTTGTTGTATCACATGTAGAGATTTTGTTAAACTCATTAGAGTCGAGTGAGCAATAGAGTAAGTTCATTACTTCGGCATTTTTCTGTATTTCTCTAATGTCATCTTTAGTCCACTCATTTTCTGGTTTAGGGACAATAGATCCTTCCACTACTTTAACTAGTCTCCTAGGTCCATTTATGACGACCCTCCATAGGTCATAGTCAACATTCTGGATGTATATTCTCATCCTCGCTTTCTAATAATTGTAGTTTGTTCCACTAAATAAAGGATATATATTTGTGGATTGGCCTTCAGAGTGTACTGGTCCAATTCTGGTTGGCATGGATCCTCTTAGATTGTTAAGTCAAAAAGCAAGAGTCCTTACTTCGATACCAATTGTTAGTCTTAGACAACCAAAGAGTGGGTGAATTGAGTTTTAAAAATAATATTAACTATTTAAAAATCTTTTAAAAAGCCTATTTAATCTCATATAATAAATATGGCAATAAGCACAAATAAAGATATAGCAGTGAAATTTAAAAGGAATGAGAGAGAAATTTGAACCAGACGCCAAGGATTTATAATGGTTTGGCTTCTTTCAAACCTGCGTCCACTCCTCAAGACTCCTCTTGAGAATTTGCATTATGATTGAATGCTTAATAGATGCATTCAAAAACCTTTACAGTATGAAGATGTTTCTTCAAACACAGTCTATTTTTCTAAGCACTCTTCAACTTCTTTAAAAATGTATTGCACACTCTCTTAAAGACATCTAGGGTGACTCACCCTTACAATAAATTAGATTGAATAAATGAGAATATTACTCACTAACACTCCTTACAAAGATTTGATAATAAATGTACAAGAAAGTGGGTGATTCGGGGCTAGATGAGTAAATGTGAAGTTAATGAACAGGAGATAGTTTGAGAGCTTTTAATGCACTTGTATTTTAGCAATCCAGAATTTTAAACCTCTAAAATTTACTTCTTTTATAGCCCATTGAAGTAAATGATCGTCGGTGGTAGATGGACGCAATTAATGCTCTAAGAAAGTTATCGTTAAACTAGTGCCGTTTTTTTGAAAATTGTCGCAGGTGTCGACAAAAGACTTCTTGGTGTCGACTCAAACTGGTGTTAGTTTTGGTTATCGAACAAAAGTGTCAACTCATTCTTCATGAGGTGTCAACTCAACTTTTGGTCGTTCTGATACTACATTTATATTCTACACCTTGGTTCGACTCAGAGTGAATCTGGTATCGGTTCTATTTGCCGCGACCCGTTTTCAAAAATAACGTCCGTAACCAGTCAATGAGTTAAAACTCACCTGAGGCCTCTTTCATTTCTTTCATTCCTAACTTCCTTCCTCATAACATGGAAGAATTTAGAGATAGACTAGTTTCATTATCATAAAAAGAAAGTTACATTCACATCTCAGTGATCGTTTCAAAAATCTTCAAAGCTTGCTAATCGTGCATGAAAGTGATTACAAGTAAAATATTGACACTTTCCAGCAAAACATTTTCTTTTACGCATCACTTGACATATCAAATACAACATCCGTTAGCGAAACTAGTGTGAGTTCATTGATATATGAGTTATTATCAATTTCGAAATCACATAATTATAATGTTTAACGGTTCAACCAACAATTAGTAAGAAGCGACCCTATGATAAGATACAATAGACATAATCATTTCTTAGCCACCTGACTAGGACTCCACCCTTATTACATCACCTCGCTAATATGGTTTATCGTCTCCCAACAGTCAAGACGACGTTTAAACGACCATTCTCATGCTTTAGATTATCACAATTTCACATTTATTTTCGTGATTGTTTCATGATCAATTCATCATTTCTATATGTAGCATATCAAAGCAGCAATTTGAAATATTAACTAGCACAGATATCGAATAACTCACCTTAACTTAACAGAACTTATTCAATTAATCTTGTCCAGAATTATCCCAATCTAGACAATAACATATGCAGAAACAAAACCTCAGTTTATATTTTTAAGGATTACATAATATATTTTTATTTTTATTTTTATTTTTTATTTTTTTATCCTAATTTTGTGTATTTCTTCTGGAATATTTTTCTTAGAATGTTATTCTTTAATTTATTATTACCATATCACTCTACTTTTAACATTTGAAAATTTAATATCAAAGTCAATATAATGTTTATTTATTATAAGCTTATTTAGAAATTAGATAAATTTTAGATCTTTTTAAATTATATTGTATCTTCGGCAATTATTATGTATAAAATGACTTTTCGAATAATTAGAGCAATATGTGACTAGCAAAATAACTTTTATGAAATAATATTTATTATTTTATTTTTGTTTAAAATTAGTGTATATTTATAACGATATAAATTATATTATTTCTATATCTTTTATTATAATTATATAATTGATAACTTTATAATAAAAATATAGTTAATAAGATTTCATAAATAAAATATTATAAGAATATCTTGTCTTCGTAAAGAACTTATTTAATTTAATTGTCTTGATGTTATTTTATGTACAGAATATCTTGTAAAACAATAGTAACTTTTATTATTTTTCTAAGCTAACATTTATTTTATAATTATTTAAAATTAGATTTTATTATTTAATCATCATTTTTAATTTTCAAAATATTTTATTTTAATTATATTAAAAGAAGGTTAAAGATAAAACTATACAAATTTTAGTATAGTTTTGTTTTATTTTTTAAAAGGTATTCTATTTTATAAATTTCATCATCATCATCATCATCATCATCATCATCATTATTATTATTATTATTATTATTATTATTTATTAATGTTTTTATTTTTTTTGAAAACTTTTGTATTTAAAGCATTACATTAGCGTGAAAAGTAACTATTGAAACAAAACAAGTAACGAGACAATGCATGCATGAACAGGCATAGAACCTGGGGTATGTTTCGGTTTCTTCGTCAAACTTTGGCATTTTCGTTTGAGCAATTTGGGCATCGATTTCGACTGTCGTTTGCAACTACGCAAAGGTGGGCATGAGTGGTTTTAGCTACACTTACGGAGAAAAAAAATAGTATACTGTAGTGGCAGTGGCAGATGTCCAAAGTTCGCTCGATAAAATGATTTTCGAAACTTGGTTTAGAGAATCTAATTTGGTGGAGGTTCTGAGATGGTTATGGTGGCTTGGGGTGACCATGTTGGTTCATGGGAGAGCCGTGGAGGTGGTAAGTGGTGGTTCATGGTGCTACTTTCTGTTTCTGGTGGTGGTGCAGGGTGGCATTGGATGGTGGTGCAATGTTCATGGTGTTTATGGGGTGGCGGCGGTATGTGGAGCTAACGGTGGTGGTGTTTGATGGTGGTTGTGTTGAGACAACCCGCCAAGATCGTAAGATTATGTAGATGATTTTAGTCAAAAATAATCTGGACGGACAAACGTCAAAATTGGCTTCATATTAAAACTTTTGATATCGAATAATAAAAAATAAAATTTGGTAATACTTCCAAAGTTAGTTTTAGGATTATACATTTTGAAATCTGATTAGATAATTTCAGTTGCTGCAACGATGTTTAGTTAAAAATTCGTTGCAATTTTTGACTTTTAATCAAATTTTCAATACAAGTCTTCTACTGTATTTTCGAATGCTAAAACACGAATGAAGTATGGGTTTTAATCTATCATGACCTTTAAAACTTGTCTAGTTACCTGTTCTTTGGATTCACAACATGAAAAATCCTAAAATTGATTTTTGATCAACTAGCTACAAGGTTTTATAATCGCATATAAATAAGTTACAATAGAAACCTGTGGAGTAAATAAGACATGGACGTCTAATATAATTATAAAATTCTACCTCAACCTAGTAGTACTTTCATAAAAATATAAATTATAATTCATTACACTAAAGAATTATAATTGCGCTCCCAACCTTATTCTTAAAATCGAAATATTCAAACTCTTGTTGTTATATACTTATTTATTCTCCCTACGTTAATATTACAAATACCCGTCGATTAATTTAATTTGCTACAATTATATTTAATTGATTACTTCATAAATTTCTTAAGCCCGTACCCTAATCTTATTTGATTGCCGAATTATAAAATTCACTTGTAGAGTTTGGCTCGGTCAAAACTTATAAATTTTTTTAAGGGGATATGATCAATCTCGATTTTTTGGGACGTGGATTCTGTCAGTAATTAATATCCACCATATAATTAATATCGTTGTCCAACTTACTGGAATTATAAACTTATAAAAGATTGCACCTTCTAATTAATCAAAACAATGAGTATTAAATATACGTAAATAATAATTATTTTAGAATTAAGAGTATAAGCACTCATAATAACTATGAGGTGTAAATTAATTTATATAGTCAGTACAAAATTAATTATCCCAACTTGATTCTATTCAATACACTCAAAGTGTACTAGGATAATGAGTCGAAATAATTATTGAAACAATTATCGTTATCCGTAATCAAGACAGATTTACTAAAATATTGTGTTACAGTCGTACCGATAATTTGTCCAATTTCATCTAAGATTATGAACCAAAAACTTATATTATACAACAACCGATAATATGGTATTTTGTGTGTAAACTGAACTCTGC
Organism: Heliamphora pulchella; assembly: GCA_032270985.1. Classification (NCBI taxonomy): domain Eukaryota; kingdom Viridiplantae; phylum Streptophyta; class Magnoliopsida; order Ericales; family Sarraceniaceae; genus Heliamphora; species Heliamphora pulchella. The sequence goes on from JAULJZ010000025.1 coordinate 68,967, forward strand.
ATATCAGATTAAATACTATGTAGAATAAAGACATTAATGCACAACATTAAATAAATAATAATATACATACATTACTCATCAAAATTTTCATAAAATAAAAAAATTAATTTTATTAATAAATAAAATTATATCCTAAAATCAAAACCATGGTTTTTAATAAATAATCCTAACAATCTTCCACTTATACTCAAAATTATGCTGCCATATATCTAACTCCCATGACTTCTACATGATTATAAAAAATCTTAGTTGGTAAGCTCTTTATAAAAGAATTTACAAGATTACCAGCTAATGCAATCTTGGTCACAGCTACATCACTTCTCTGTACGATTTCTCGTATCATGTGATATTTACGCTCAATGTGTTCCACCTTCCAAGGTAAACTCATATCCTGAGGTAGATTTTTGGGAATCCTTAACTGACTGAAAGTTCGAGTTCGAGTCCGAGTCCAAGTCTGTGTACCCTAAAGGTACTAGACTATCTGCTTGATAAATTAACATACAATTCCTAGTTCATTTCAGGTACTTGATTATTTGTTTTACCGCTGTCTAATGCTCCTATCTTGGATTAGACTAATATATGCTAATCATTTTAACGGGAAAACATATGTTGAGTTTAGTACAAAGTATAGTATACATGAGGCTTCTTACTATTGAAACATAAGGAACTGCATTCATCTTCTCTATCTCAATAGCTGTCTTAGAATATGAATCCTTAGATAGAATAATTCCATACCTAAAAAAGAGAAACCATTTCTTCGAATCTTGTATGTTAAAACGAGTAAAGATTGTATCGATATAAATAGCTTGTGATTAGCCTAATATCCTTTGTTTTCGATCTTGCATAAATTTGATCCCAATGATGTGACTGGCTTCTCTCAAATTTTTCATATCAAACTGACTGGACAACCATACCTATACGAAGATAACACCCCCATATCATTTTTGATGAGAAAGACTTTATCCACATAAAGTACTAAAAATACCACCATACTTCCATCACGTTTCTTATACACATGAGACTCATCAGGACTTTGATTAAAATCATAAAACTTAATAACCTGATAAAACCAAGTACTCCAAGACCTAGACGCATGTTTAAGTTCATAAATAGATCTCTTAAGCTTACACAACATGTGCTCCTGACCCTTTTGCTATGAAACTATCTAGTTGTACCATATAGATACACTCGTCAAGACTTCCGTTAAGGAAAGTTGTTTTCACGTCCATTTACTAAATTTCGTAATCGAAATGAGCTGCAATAGATAAGATAATCTGAATAGATTTAAACATAACCACTGGCAAAAAGGTCTCCTCATAATCGATCCCTTCTTTCTGAGTAAACCCTTTTGCAACAAACCTAATTTGAAGGTTTCTACCTTCTCGTCTGCTCTTCTCCTCTTCTTATAGAAACACTTGCATCCGATAGATTTTATCCCTTCGGGTGATTCTATAAGTTTTCAGGCATGATTAGAGTACATAAACTCCATCTCAAAATTTATAGCCTTTTGCCAAAGTTCTGTATCTTTATCTTCGAGTTCTTTGTTGTAATTACAGGATTCGATATCCAGTTATGTCGGGATGTTGTCAAACGACCCTCCCAATAACATATACCGATCGAGTTGACGAACAACCTTCCCACTATGACGAAACACTACCTCCGTCTGTGTACTAGTAGTGACGCGTTGTACTTATTCTGAATCCTATGCACCATCATCCTTATGGTCTTCTGGTTGTAAAACTGGCATATTAGTGGTAATACCCTAATCTAGTTTAGGTTGGTACGTGTTTCGATAATCCTCTCACTATGACGAGGTAATGGAATATCAATGACACTTTCCTGTGGCACTTGTCCCATACTACTGGTATTTTTTTTCAGCTCTTCTAGAATATTTCTACTTTTGGGCTTGTGTCCATTACATAATCCTCTTTGAAGAATCGGACATTGGCACTGGCAATAATCTTTTGATTGTTAGAATTATAAAATAAATCACTCTTCGTTCCTTTAGGATATCCAATAAAGAAACAGACTTTTCTTCTCGATTCCAACTTATCTATGTTCCCTTTCAGCACATGTGCTAGACGTTCCCAAATCTGAATATGTTTCAAACTAGGTTTACCCGGTCCACAATTCTGTAGGAGTAGAACGTACTAACTTAGAAGGTACCAAGTTTAGAATATAAACTACTTCTCTAATGCATATTCCCAAAACGAGTTGAGTAAGTCCGAATAACTCATCATTGACCTCACCATCTTCATAAGAGTTCTATTTTTTCTTTCTACTACACCATTCTGCTGTGGAGTGCCCAGTGTAGTCAACTGAGATATAATTCTCTCCTCTGATAAATAATTTCTAAACTCTCCAAAGAGGTACTCGCTACCACGGTCAGACCGTAGTGTCTTAATACGTTTTTTAGATGCTTCTCCGCTTTTTCCTTAAATACTTTAAAATTTTCAAATCATTTAGACTTACAGTGCATCAAATAAATGTATCCATACATTGATTAATCGTCAATAAAAGTAATAAAATATTCAAAGCCTTCTCTAGCCTGATTAGTCATAGGTCCACATAAGTTAAAGTGAATAAGTTTTAACAGTTCTTTAGATCAATAGACTTTAGTTGAAAATGGCCTCTTAGTCATCTTACCCACAAAGTAGGATTCAGACTGAAAGTGCCTCCACTTCTAATGAACTCAAAGATCTATCTTTAATTAGTTTATTTATCATTTTCAGATTATGTGATATCCTGGTATCCTACATCGGAAAGAGAGAGGAAGTTCCTGGGCTAAAAAGAAAATACTCTGAACCCTTACATTCAACGAGACCTTTTTCCAGGTGATAGAAATTCTAGCAGAACTCCGCAGTTAAGCGTGCTTGAGCGGGAGCAATGTAAGGATGGGTGACCCTATTGGGAAGAACAAAACCATGAGGGCTTTCCCCAAAACGAACAATAGCATTGCCATGTGAAGGATCGGTGTGTTACAGATTAATATGATATATGTGAAAGTGCCAAAGATACATTTAGTTCATTAAAAAATGTTCATTTATCTTAAATGGTGAATTATATGTATTATTCAATTTATTCAGTTACAGTGTAGAAGAGATAAAAGTAATAATATAAAAATCATCAATCAATGTATCAAAATAGATAAACCATTTATTATCCTTAATAACTACAGAGTTATTAAAATAAACCAAATATTCATCTTTAATCAATCTAGAAACATAAACCAACTTTCTTCTAATGGAAGGTACATAAAGACAATCTCTCAATATTAAAATCCTATCTCTACTAAAACTGAGAATGACATCTCCCACTACAACTGTTGCCACCCTTGTATTATTGCTCATGTGTAGGTAAATCTCTCCATCACTGAGCTGTCTAGCTTTTTAGAACCTCTGTAAATAATTGCAAATATGATTAGTGACTCTCGTATCTACACAACAGGTACCTATATATAACATTGCTAAACATATTTCCACAATTAGTGAACAAAAATTATCTTTGTTATTCTGCTTACCAAGATAAACTAAACATTACTTGTCAATCTAAACAGAAAGTAAGTTCATTCTAATGGAATGTATATAAAGACAATCTCTTAATATCAAAATCTTATCTCTACTAAAACTGAAAGCAATATCTCCCACTACAACTACTGTCACCCTTGTATTATTGCTCATGTGTAGGTAATTCTTTGCATTACTGAGCTGCCTGATTTTCTAGAACCTCTGTAAAGAATTATAGACATAATTAGTGGCTCTCGTATATACACAACCAGTACCGGTAGATAACACCGGTAAACATGTTTTCATAACTAGTGAACAAAAATTACCTTTGTCGTTCTGTTTGCCAAGATAAACAAAGCATTGCTTTTTCCAGCGTCCTATCTGATTGTAGTGAAAACACTTTCCCGTCGGCTTTTTTCACACCATCTTTCGGACCTTTAGCTGCCTTCGCACCTAAACCTCCCTATTTCTGAATTTTTTTCTTTTTCTTACCTTTCGGCTTAGAGAAAGAACCTCTTTAAGTGACAAATACACTTCCTGGCTTCCTAATAATACCCTCGGTTGCTTGATGTTCTTTAAGTAGTTCTGCTAGGGAGAAACTAAGTTTGTTTATAGTATAATTAAGACAGAAATGCTTAAAGCTATTAGGTAGTGACTAGAGTGTGATATTAACCTGGGTTTTCCTGTCAATCTCAGCTCCAAGGATCTCTAGTTCATTCAAAAGACTAATCATCATTAGAACATGATCTCTAACTGGGGTGCCTTCAGCCATGTTTTTGTTCAACAAAAATTTTATGGCCACCTACCTAACGGCACAATTTTGATCCCTAAACATATCTTTGAGATTCATAATCATGTCGTAGGCACTACGAATAAACTAATGCTGGCATTGCAATACATTTGACATAGAATCCAAAATATAACAGCGAGCTATCTGGTCAACCTTTTGCCACTTCTGATTAGCCCGAATTTCCTCATCGATCGCTCCCTTATCAGGTACTGATGAAAAAATCTCAAATAACACAAATTTATAATTCTCAGCAGTTAAAACGATATCTAGATTCCTTTTCCAGCCAGCATAATTAGGACTCGTGAGTTTGTTTTCTTTGAGTATAGTCACGAGAGGATTGAAAGCCATTTTATCCTTAGATCACAAAATTAAAAACTATTTATTACGATGAGCAAATACTTTGAATTTTATTTTAAAATTGGTTCCCTCTACTATTTTTAAAAAAATTTGTCAGCAACCTAGTACACCATGAATAGCATACTTCGATAGGAAGAACATCTACTATTCATCATTTGTCCAGACATGCAAATTTTTATTAATTTTACTATCTAGGTACTATTCATCATTTGTCCAGACATGCAAATTTTTATTAATTTTATTATCTAGGTAATAGACTTTACCAAATAAAATTAAATAGCTGATGTAGTTTCAATCTTATAAATAATAGCAGTGACTCAGATAAAAAGATACTATTATTTACATTTAAGTGTATACCATTACTTAATACTGAATCAATCGCTTCGCAACGAACATTCAGATGGAGAAGTGATTCACAGTAATGATTATTCAGAATTATCCCTAAATAGGGTTCGTATCGGTGATCCCATAATTAATTCTGTTTAATAGGGAGAAAGACCATAATGCCAACACATAAAAATAATTACATTATCTACAAACTAGTAATAGAGACCGCAAAATTTATCTGTGAATAAATTTTTTTACCCATTTAGTTTTTAAAATATTTTTGAGGGTTATATAAACTATTTAATTAAAATAAATTTATAATTTTCGAAAATCACACGATACAAAAGATTCTGATTTTAAACCATGTTTACGTATTTTATGTGTAAGAAATAAAATTTTTAAATTCTATTTATTTTGAAAAATTAATTTTAAATAAAAATTAAGAATTTTATTTTATTTTCCTGTTACACATATTTTAAAAAAATAATTTATTAAAATTAAACTCTTTTTAATTAATTCAAAAAAAGTTGAAATTAACTATCACGTTTTCTAAGATATCTGATTTAAAAAAAATCACTTTTAAACATGTTTTTATGTAGCAAATAAAATTTTAATTTTTAAAAAAAATTAATTTCATTAAAGAAAATTTTATTTTATTTTTTCATTACAAAAAAAATTAATTTCAAATTAACAGAATTAATTAAAATTGAACAAAATAAATAAACTAAAATAAAAGTATCTACACATTTAAATAAATAAATATATTAAATTTCGTCATTTATGATCAATAACTCTTCAATCAGAGAGTTTTTATTTATTCAAAAAATCTATAATACTATCAGAATCAAGATTCTAATATTCTATTTCTGTCAAAACACGGCAACCAACCAAAAACTCTCTAATACTCAACTACTTCGAGTTATAATGCCACTTAAACTGAATCATGACCGTTATGCCTACACCGCCACCGCCGCCGAGAAGCGCTGCGCCTGCGTCGCCCCTATTGCGCGCTACCACTGCGCGCCTCGCGCCTGTTGTGCTGTGCTGTTGAAGATTATTCAGCATATGCTCTGGCCTTCATTGTTGTTCATCATTCCACGTGTCACTATTCCCAAAATCAATGTCTTGGAATGTTCATGGAATGCACTGTTGAAAGGATTCACCATGATAATTCAATAATTGTGATTGGACCGAAAGACTTTGATCATGGCTTCCAAGTTGGTGCCAGGGCTTTGCTTCGGTTCAATCTTTAACCTCTTAGATGTTCTTCATCCAATTGACTTTCGACTACATAAAAATAAAAATATAAAAATTAAAAATTGTAAAATAATTATTTTTACATTAATTATATGTCTTCGAAGAGTTCACAATCAATTTACCACGATCAATTCTCATGATTGAAAAAAATTATATAATAATCACTCAATTTTATACAATCAAACATGCAAATATATTGATTATTAAAAGCCGGGATTAGATTACTACAAAACAAAGTTAGCTCAATTTAAGTCTATCTGAATCCATGATTAAATCATACATAATCAAATACGGCTCTGATACCAATTGATGAGACAAATTGCTAAGATCTTAAGATCATGTCTATAATTTAATCAAAAACAATCTGAACGAACAAATGCCGAAACTGAATCCAGATTAAAAGTGTGTAGTGTTGATTCAATCTTTTTTAGAAAATATTTAATTTAATTTATTTTAAAATTTAATTAAAAATACATTTTAATAAAATCATCAAAATTTATAAAAAATGTCCTTGGGCTTACATTCACCAATCTTCACCTAGTCGCAATGAACAAAGAGTAAACAATGCCTTACAACCATCCAGCTACCCATCACGATTGAGGGAGATGGAGAGGGTGAAAAAGATAAGAAGGGGGGATGACAATAAGCCAAGTAGTTCGCAGCCACCACTTGTGCCACACTTTGATCCTAACACCTCCACCACCACTTTGTTGCGAAGATGGAGAGGGTGGAAAAGATAAGGAAGGGAGATGACAATAAGTCGGGTAGTTTGTTGCCACCACTTGTCCCACACTCTAGTACCAGCACCTCCACCACCACTATGCTGCGGAGACTGGGAGGGTGGAAAAGATAAGGAGGGGGGATGACGATTTGTCGGGTAGTTCGCAGCCATCACTTGTGTCACGACTCACTTTCATAAATAGCGTCCATAACCAGCCAGTGAGTCAAACTCACCCGATACCTATTTCTTTATTTTCACTTATGAGAAATAAAAAAATTTAGTGATAAACAATTTTTATAGAAGAATGACACTTTGTTTACGTTTTCTAGGAATTTCATTTCAGAACCCTCCAGAGCTTACTAGCCGTGCGTGGAAGTAATTATGAGCAGAGCATAGGCATACTTCAGCAAAACTTTTCCTTTTATGTATCACCTGACATGTTAAAGAACACGTCCATTAACAAAATTAGTGTGACTACACATATATCAAAATTACAGGTTTATCATGAAATATTAGCTTTTTGAAAACAAATTGTTAGGCTATTTTTATCAAAAGCAATAACATCACGTTTCATAGTAAGTTCAGGCATTAAGCCCTGATAGTTTTTCATAAGCATGATTGCAGGCATTATACCTTAGCAGTTTTCGTAAACAGGATTATAGGAAATACGCCCTAACAGTTTTCATCACCAGGATTACAGGCATTACACCCTGCATACGATGATAAGCTCATGACTATGCTAGAATTATATAGGGAGCGACCCTATAATTCTTTTCACTACGATATCATAATCAACAATTGCATGGCAGTGATTCCATCCTTATACATCTCACTGTTCAATACTCCAGTGATCGGGCTAATACTATCCAAGTTATCATCATATATACATTTTTAGAATAGGCTTAATCAGGATATTCATATGTTTTTCAAATAGAAATAATTACAATTTCCACATATATGTCCATGACAGTAAAGTTGTACAGGAATCATCATTTTATGTGAAGACAAAATTTTGCATTCAAATCAGAGTAGAAAACTCAAGTAACAAAGATATATGAGACTCACCTTGACTTTAGCAAAATTATTCAATTAGTTTGCTTGTAACGTTCCCGATCTATATGACACATACAAATAAAACTTTAATTATTATCTTTATATTTTTGAGTAATCTTCTTATTTTTATTTATTTATTTACTCTAATTATTCTTCTTAAAAACATAAATTACCTTTTTATTTAGTTTTATAAAATAATTTTTAAAATATATTTTTATTTCTAAAAAATTTACTTGGAATTCTATAAATCTCATAACTTTATTTTATCTATATAAAAACTATAAAATCTTTATTTTTAACTTAGAATATCATAATAAAGATTAACTTTTTATTTTATACCAAAAATTTATTAAAATATTCTTATTATAAAATCTTATCTTATTTTTATTTAATACTATTCTTTCAAAATATTTAAATTCTATACATTTGATTTTTAAACTTTTTAAATCTTATCTTAAACTATCTCTAAATTTTATATGAGAAAATCTTTTTATTTTATATTATTCATTAGAGAGTAACTACTAAATTAATAATTTATCTTCTAGTTTAAAAATTATAATATTTTGACAAAAATAAAATTATTTATGTGATAAAAATTTATTCCAACTTTATTTATAAAATATAAAATTTTCATATTCTTAATTTATTCTATAAAAGATTAAATTTCCAAGATTAAATTTCCAAGATTAAATCTTATTAATATTATTAAGACTAACTATTAAAACTAATATTATTATAATTATTACTATAATAACATGTCAATTACAATAACATGCCCCAACAGGGAAAAACTTTAGAACAACAAAAAGACTCGAACGCATGCACAGCGTTGTGCATGTAGTGTGTTCGGTGCCACGATTTGTTTCGTCCCAACTTCAGCATGTTTGTCTGGACAATCTGGTATCGGTTTTGATAGTCGTTCGTGACTACGTGTAGGTGGCTATGATATGAATTTATTCAAATCTTTCTTAAAAATAAAATTAAACAAAAATTTTCAAACATCATTATTCTTGCAGTGAAAAATAAAAATAACTAAAAACAAAAATACTGATAGTAAACACTCTGGTGGCTAGGTTCACAGGAACCAGAACTCTATCTGTTCTTCTATGTTCTCCTCAATGACATCATCCTGCACTTCATAACCAAGGCTCTATCTATTCTTCTATGTTCTCCTCAATGACGTCATCCTGCACTTCACAACCTGGTATTTGAATTATCAGGGTGACATAAAGCGAAACCATGAGTTTAAAGAACTCAGTAGACTCATCATAAGTAAAGCATGCATCGATAGCTAATCATATCAACAGGTAGCAACAAATAAACAGCAGATATATCAAAATGCATCGTGATTTAATTAATTACTAATAACTCCAACTAGGATTATCCTAGAATACTATCCAAACACATCCTTCTCCTCATCATCATCATCAACATCAAATCTAATACACGAGAAATTTCTACGGTTCCAGCCAGATGATATTCTAAAATAATGACAAAACCAAACCTATGGTCTGTTTCTGCCAGATAATCATCTTAGAATTACAACCGAGAACGCATCTGTGTCTATCCAATAAGTTATCATAAAATGCAAATATACACCGGCCCAGCCTACAGCGGTGCCTGCTAGGTAATTTATCAAAAACTTAAACTCTGCTAGATATTATTAAAATTCGAAAACTAGTTCAGCCTACGGCGGGTGCACTTTGATAATATCCATCACCACAACATACAACTAACCACTCGTAATTAACCCCGTTATGATTATTAGCATGCGACGTTTATTTAAGCAATTCTCCCGATGAATACATTCTCAATAGTTAAAATCATGCTAATATCGATAATCAACCTGTGATACGAATCATGCTTTAACGAAAAATGACAACTTAACATGCGATTACCTATAACAACACGAGATATCTAAACATGCATGAATCGATAAATAAATAATCTTATAATCAAATAAAATGTGTTAAATATCAGTTTGAATCCGAGTTTCGTATTTATATATTTTTTTTAAACAATATTATTTTTTTGGAAAATGAATTTAAAATGCAAAATTTGATTGTTGGTTTAATTTTGTTTAAACGATTTAAAACACTTTTTAAAAAAAAAAATTTAACTTTTTCTACGAAAACCCGATTAAAATTTGACTAATTGATTAATTATTTTTTAATGAAATGCTACACTAAAATAGAGTTCTATCCGTCTAACTGCGGGTGAAAACCTGAACTAAAATAGAGTTCTGTCCCTAAAGCTGTTTGTAGGCCCTACTAAAACTTGGATGTAAAGCGCGGATCGCGGTCAGATACTATAGAAACAGGTATACCATGTAGCCTTACGATCTCACGGATATACTTTTGACACAACGCCTCAAGTGTATCTGTCATCCTGATCGGTAGAAAATACGCTGACTTTGTGAAGCGATCGATGATCACACTAATTCCTATATGCCCCTACGGAGATCTAGGAAGTTCTGATACGAAATCCATACTGAGGTATCTCTAAGGGTTATAGAGTCCTTCCTGGTTTTTGATGCTCTGCCTTGACTTGCTGACATGTCAAACAACGGGTCACAAAAATTGCCACATCCTTCTTGATACCACTCCACTAAAATTGTCATTTCAAATCTCGGTACATCTTTGTCACGCCCGAGTGTACTGCGAACATCAACTTGTGACATTCCTTTAATACTTGATCTCGAAGACTGTCGGTGTTAGGTACAAAGATATTTTCTTGATATGTTAAGCCTCCATCGGCACGAAGCTCCCATCCCTAAACTAACTCCTGATTAGACAGCTGATGTTTGATGAAAGCTACCTCCTAATCAAATCTCTGCGCTTCTAAAACTAGCTGGACATGACTCGGTGTTGCCATTTTCACACTAAAACAGATACCTTCACTTCCTTCTGACAAGCCCAGATGATACTCACTGAGGGTCTCCAACGAATGCCACAGACAAACCAATTCTACTCTTATTTTTCTACTTAAGGCATAAGCCACCACATTCGCCTTACCAGGATGATATGTGATACAGATATCATAATCTCCCAGGTACTCCATCCAATGTCGTTGTCTCATGTTGAGCTCCTTTTGTGAAAACAGATATTTGAAACTCTTATGATCAATGAAGAGTTCAAACATTTCCCTATATAGATAGTACTTCCACGTCTTCAATGAAAAAACTACTACTACCAACTGCAGATCATGAGTCAGATAATTCTGCTCATGCGGTTTAAGCTGTCAAGACCCATACGCTACAACCCTACCAGTTTACATCAAAACACAGCCATGACCTTCCTTAGATGCGTCGCAAAACACTGTATAACCCACGTTTCTATCGGGTACTATCAGAATGGGTGCACTAGTTAATCTCGTCTTCAACTCTTGAAAAACTTCTTCACAAACATCGCTCCATTCAAACTTAATCCCTTTCTGCGTTAACCTCGTTATCGGTCGGGCTAATTTATAGAAATTCTGAATAAATTTTCGATAATAGCCTGCCAAGCCCTGAAAACTACAAATTTCAAAAACTAACTTTGGTTGCTTCAAATTCATCGCAGCTTCTACCATTGCTGGGTCCACTGATACTCCTTTTTCGGATATAACATATCCCAAGAATTTTACTTCTCATTGCCAAAACTCACATTTGCTGGCTTTGCCGTACAATTGTGCATCTTATAAAACTTGGAGGGTAATTCTCAGGTGTTGCTTATGATCTTCGGTGCGGGAGTATACTAAAATGTCATTGATGAATACTACCACGAACAGATCCAAGAATGGCTGGAACAACTTGTTCATCAAGCCCATGAATACTGCGAGTGCATTGGTCAATCCAAATGGCATCACTACAAACTCGTACTGGTCATATATGGTACGAAAAGTTGTCTTTGGAATATCTTCTTCCTTAACTCTTAGCTGGTGATATCCAGATCGAAGGTCAATTTTTGAAAAGTACGACGCTCCTCGAAGCTGATCAAAAAGTTCGTTGATTCTTAGTAACGGATATCTGTTCTTGATCGTCACTCGATTCAACTGTCGATAATCTATGCACAACTGCAAAGATCTATCCTTCTTCTTCACAAAGAGTGCGCGCGCATCCAAAGGGGAGGTACTCGAGTGAATAAACCCCTTCTCTTCTAACACTTACAACTGATCATTCAATTCTTGTAACTCTGCTGGTGCCATTCTATGCGGAGGGATTGAGATTGCAGTGCCGGGCTGTAGCTCAATCAAGAATTCCACATCCCTCTTTGGGGGTAACCCTAGCAATTCATCAAGAAAAACGTCGACAAACTCCTCAACAATCTGTGGAAGGTTATTCCTTAGTGAGTCATCACTAATTGTCAGGCAGGCGATAGAACTAGCGAATCCATCAATTTTGTTTTCCTGTGTAACGAGAGACTCCTTTCTATCTCCCTGAATCTTACAAAAGGTTCCATCTCCGGTGCATGCGCGGATTCTTTTATGATAACAATCAATCACTGCTCGGTGTGCTGACAGTCAGTCCATACTGAGGATTATATTAAAACCTCTGAAGTCCATCACTCGAAGATCACAAAGCAAACTAAACCCGGAGATTCTCAACACATAGGACTTACATACAGTCTTTATACACTATAGGCTTCCTAACGAAGAAACAATCTTCAATGATTATCATCACTGTCGAGAGTTCCCATTCTGAGCTCCCTTCTGATTGCCATTACTGTTCCAATTAGCCACCGGACCTGGATTCTGAGTCCTTTGCTGCAGTTGATTTTGTGGCTGCTGTTGCGGCAGAGGCCGCTATGGTTGCCAGTTCCCATGACCTTGATTCTGTGGGCATTCAAACTTTTGATGGCCTTCTTGACCACAAGTGAAGCATCGATAAACTCTAGATTCATTCTGATTCGGTGGTTTATATGGCTTAGAAGTGACTGCTTGGCTTCAGTTGTTATTACGGATAGGGCCTCCCTTTGACGATCCAGCTCTGGCCTGGAACACTTTCTTCGTATCAAGAACCTCTTTCTCCATCAGTAGGGCTGTGTCAACAACCTCAACATAAGTAGGAAGGCGTGCGCTTATAACTCTACCATGGATCAGAGGCTCCAAGCCCCACTCAAACTTTCTGGCCTTAGACGCTTCATCTAAAATAATGGTCCCAGTATAACGGCCTAACTCTTCGAACTTAGAAGTATATTCTGCTACTGTCATCCGTGCCTGTTTCAGCCCCAGAAAACTTCGTATCATCTCCTGTCTCTGTGCATCTAGAAAGTACTTTTAGAGGAATAACTCCTCAAACGGCTGCATGGTAGCCATATGACGGGAATTCCTTACCGAATTCCACCAGTGGTCAACTTCTCCCTCTAACTGATAAATGACCAGGGCTACTCGATCGGCTTCATCCCTAACGGCCATGGTCTCTAACATCTTTTCCACTTGATTCAGCCAACTCTCTGCCTCTTGGGGACGGGTTCCACCACTGAACGTTGGGGTTCGCTGCTGGCGAAAATTAGAAAAAAAGTCATCTTGTCGGTTCGAACTCGTTGTGCTTGAGCAGGTGCAGGCTGTGGACTTCTTATTGCATCGACGAGGGTCCGGAGTAGAAAATTAAAGTCCCCGTCTCGTGGTACCGACAGCGATTCTCTCTATCCTTCGAACACTTCAGGTTGCACATCTTCTCGTGGTTCTAAGTATCGGCGGGGTCTGCCTCTCGCCCGATTCATCCATATAAACAAATAAACCAAGGCTTTTAAACAGTTACTATTAAATTTTTACGTTTTAACGTTATTTAAGTTGAATTTACAATCGCATGGGTAAAGGTTGAACCTAGTGCTTTGATACCAACTGTGACGACCCAAATTTTTTTTTTGATTCATCTAAGTGATAAATAAAATACTAGACAACAGAAATGCAATTTCTTATTATAATATTTCTCAAAAATAAAATTAAACAAAAATTTTCATACATCATTATTCTTGCAGCGAAAAATAAAAATAACTGAAAACCAAAATGCCGATAGTAAAAACTCTGGTGGCAAGGTTCACATGAACTAGGGCTCTATCTGTTCTTCTATGTTCTTCTCTACGACGTCATCTTGCACTTTATAACTTGGTATTTGAATCACAAGGACAACATAAAACGAAACTATTAGTTCAAAGAACTAAGTAAACTTATCACAAGTAAAGTATGCATCGATAGCTAATCACATCAACAGGTAGCAACAAATAAACAACAGATATATCAAAATGTATCATGATTTAATTAATTATTAATAACTCCATTTAGGATTATCCTGGAACACTACCCAAACACATCCTTCTGATCATCATCAACATCAAATCTAATACACGAGAAGTTTCTACGGTTCTAGCCAGATAATATCCTAGAATAATAACAAGACCCAGCTTACGGTATGTTTCTGCTAGATAATCATTCTAAAATTACAATCGAGAATGCATATGTGTCTGTCTGATATGTTATCCTAAAAAAATATACACCGACCCAGCCTACGGCGGTATCTGCCATGTAACTTATCAAAAACCTAAAGTCCATTGGATATTATCAAAGTTCGAACACTGACCCATCCTTCGGCGGGTTCACTTTGATAATATCCATCACCACAACAAATCACGACATACAACTAACTACTCATAAATAACCATGTTATGATTATTAGCATGCGACGTTTATTTATGCAACCCTTCCGATGAACACATTCTCAATAGTTAAAATCATGCTAAAATCGATAATTAACCTGCGATACGAATCATGCTTTAACGAAAAACGACAACTTAACATGCGATCATCAATAACAACATGAGATATCTAAATATGCATAAATCGATAAACAAATAATCTTATAATCAAACAAAATGTGTTAAGTGTCGGTTTGAACCCGAGTTTCATATTTACAATTTTTTTTTTAAAAAAAACAACATGATCTTTCTAGAAAAAAAATTTTAAATGCAAAACTTAATTGTTGGTTTAATTTTGTTTAAACGATTTAAAACACTTTTTAAAAAAAATAATTTAAATTTTTTTATGAAAATTTGATTAAAGTTTGAATAATTGAATAATTATTTTTTAATGAAATGAACCCTTTTAATTTCATAATATTTATCATAAATATTCAAAAAAATTCAACAACTATATGAACATAGGATTCATCGAAGTAATTAAATATTGAAACGGCGCAAAACTAGTGATTCAGTTATTAATTTTTTTAAATTTTTGATTAATTATTTATATTAAAAATAATCCCTTAATATCAGAATTTTCATCATACATATTAACATACAGTAACTAATTAAAACTAAAAATCAAAAAAACTGAATAAATACCACCGATGCGTTGCGAAACTAGTAATTTTGGTTACCTTTTTTGATTTTCTATAACGGCACGGCTTTGATTTAAGATGAATGGTTTAGACTCTCTCTTTTTAAAAAAAACGAAGAACGGTTGGAGAACGAGAAGAAAACGAAATGCCGAGATAATCGAATATTATTTGTAACGATCAACAAAATAAACGCAGGTTTAGATCTTATCGGTTAAAAAACGAAACCGTTAACTATCAAAAACACGATGCCAGGAGTATACCTCTAAAAAATCACAACGATCCAACTTTGTTTAGTCCTTGATCCGTGCAAAAATACAGACTGATTTCCTCCCCAAACTCCATCCAGCGGCGCACTGCTATAGTTATTTTCCTAAGCTACTAATGTGGTTCCCAGCTGCGCACAATTAGGTACCCCATCCCTAATGGGTATAAGTATATATATATAGAGATAAAGATTTTATATATTTAAATATAATTATTCTACTTATTTATTTCTTAATTTTTTTGCCTTCCAAAAAAATTATAACCTTCTAAAAGTTATTTCTTTTCTAAAGAGATTATTACCTTTCTAAAAAAATTATTATACTATCAAATTATTTATTATTATATTTATTAAGTAATATTTGATTTATTAAAAAAAAATTCTCGAAAGCTCGGATCGTTACACGCCTAGCTACAAGTTTGTAGTTTAAGACAATGAGTACAAACAACAACAAAAAAACTCGATGAACATGTGTACAGACTTAAACCCTTAGTGAGCAAATTGGAAGCGTGTATTGGCTATTGAACAGTCTCATTGTTCATTAGTTTTGGCCAAATATTGGGAATACAACTTTAGGCTTTATTTGGATTTCCTAAAAACTATGAATCACTTGGAAAATCATGTCAAACTTAGGACAGGATCTTAGGCCATTTTTCCTATTTGGACATGTTCGTTTCTTCTCTTATACACTTACCCTAGTCTGTCCATTTAAGTTTTTTACATGTAAGCTGGTTCTTGTTCACCCATTATATTTGAAATGTCTTGAGAACATGCTGGTGCTATCGTGTACAAGCAATTTGAGAACAAAGGATAAGAGAATAAGTGTTTACTAAAAAACAAAAATAAGAGAAGCACGATGTATTTCAATTTCAAATGTATTTCAATTTCAAAGAGATTGCTAGACGATCCAGATAAGAAAGGGGTTGATGTATGTGATACAGGAAAGGAATGAAAATGAGCACCACGCTATTTTGATTGTTGACCTATTCCGGGATGTACTTCATGTTTGACCCTCACCCTAATATACTGTTAGGATTGTATACTAAAAATTATGATTTTTAGTTTTAGTATTTTATATTTATCAATAAAATTAGTTTTTCCATGTTATGAGGATATATTAATTAGCAATATATGCGTTTCATTATTTATTTAATGATTTATATGGGTGTCTTTTATTTTACATATTTAATCTAGTGTGTAGAGTTCGGCTTACACACAAAAGATCAGATTATCGATTCTTATAGAATATAAGTTTTGATTCACAGTTTAGATGTAATTAGACAAAATATTAGTACGACTGTAACCTAATATTTTAGTAGATCTATCTTGATTACGGGGAACGATAATTGTTTCGACAATTGTTTTGACTCATTGTGCTAATACACTTTGTGTGTACTTAACATGACCAAGTAAGGGTAATTAATTTTGTACTAACTTTATAAATTAATTTACTTCACATGGTTATTATGAGTGCTTATATTTTTAATCCCGAAATAATTATTATTTGCGTATATTTAATATTTGCTATTTTGATTCATTAGAGGGTGCGATCTTGTATGAGTCTATAATTCTGGTAAGTTTGATAGCGATATTAATTATATGGTGAATATTAATTATTGATGAAATCTACATCCCAAAAAATCAGGATTGATGATATCCCCTTAAAGAAACTTATAAGTTTTAACCAATTCAAACTCTGCGGGTGGATTTTATAATTCGGCAGTCAAATAAATTAAGCAAAAGGGCTTAAAGAATTTTTGAAGAAGTTGATTAAATATAATTGTCAGTAATTTAATTTAATCGGCGGATATCTGTAATCTTAACGTGGGAAGAATAATTATGCATTTAATAACAAGAGCTCGAATACTACAGTTTTGAGAATAAGGCTGGAAGTACAATTATAATTCTTTAGTGGAATGAATTATAATTTATATTTTTATGAAATTGCTTCTGGGTTAAGCCAATATTTCATAATTACATTAGAAACCTATATCTTATTTACTTCATAAGTCCCTGTTGTAACCTATATATATGTTGTTACAAAACATGACGCCATAATTCATATTATTCAGTCAATAATTAGGTGCTGAGATTTCCACGTTATCTGAAAATCCTAAGCTTAATTAAGAAGGTTTTGAAGAATACGATAGATCAAATACTACACTTTGTTCCTGTTTAGTATTCGGGAATACAGCAGAAAACTTATATTTGAAATTTGATTAGAAGTCCAAAATCGCAACAGATCGCTGACTGGAAATTATTGCAGCAACTGAAATTATTCAATTAGATTTTGAAAGGGAGTTTCTGTGCGAATTTCAAAAATTTAAAAAAAAATATTTTGAAGGTCTATAAATATCTGGCAGTAGATATTTTCAAAACTTAGCGATTAAGCTTTCTCCAAATTTTCTCTATCTTCTCTCTAACTTCTCGGGGGCCTGGGGCTCAATTTTCAACGATCCAACAGCGGATCCTTTCTATTGGCTTCGTGGTCTACGCATCCATCTGAACGAAATTTGATTTCGACAAAGCTCGAATTTGCACGTAGATTGATGCATCGGGATTTTGACCCAACGTGGTAGGATCTCAGATTCTACTGTTGTATAAGGGTGTCATATGCAATCTTATGCATTTCTACCGGTTAAAAACGCATGACAAGGTGATTTATGTTCTAGATTTGGTTTCTTTTATTAAAACTGTCTTTCGGCATTTTCGGTGGACGGAAGGGTGTTTTGAGAGTTCCTTTCGAGGCTTTGAGGTTGTTTTGGGTTTGGTTATACCCGTGGGCATCAAAACAGGTGCTTGGAGGCTTTGATTTTGGGTTTATACATGTTTTGGGAGTTCAAAAACTTGTTTTTGGGCAAAAAACTTGAAGCGAGAACGTTCTGGAGCTTCAGTGCATGCTGAAGGGCGCTTAAGCGCCTAGCGGGTGCCTAGCGAGCGCTGCTCACTGGTGGTGACGCACTCAAGCACTCTAAAAGCACTTCGCGAGCGCCGGGTCCGCAGGACTATTTTTTGGCCTTTTTTCTTTTGATTATATCTCCCTCATTCGGACTCGGAATTGGGTCGTTTTTGTATTCAAATTGAAGCCCCGAAAGTGTTCTTTTGAATGACACCTCTCTCACTTTAAAATTCTTTTTGTGGAAAAAGTTATGACCAAAAGAGTGAGGGTATGTCAAAATTTCTTAACCGTTTTTCACCCGTTTTTGGCCCAAAGTTTGGAAAAGGTTGTTTTTCCTCCTACATGGAACTTTTTATCAAATTTCTTGTCCCTTGGGAGTTTGTTTTGGATGATCTGGCAGTGGGCCACTAGACCTCTCTTTATACAGGTTGCTGTATAACTATTTGAAAATGCTTTATATATCATATTTTATGTTTAAACCTTGTTTCGGATAAAAAATCATGTTTTACGCTTTTCTTGGTTTATTACATGATATAACTTGTGGGTGTTGGATTTTCAAAGGGTGTTATTGAAAACGGTAAAAATGGTAGTTTTATAAAAAAATCTCGACAAATCATATTTTGGAGGTTTGGAGCTAACCTTTGGGGTTGAGTCTCTGGTTTTTAAACGTTTTGTTAGAAATGGAAAAAAATATTTTGAAAATGTTTTGTTTGATCTCCATGGTTCATGAATTGGATCACTTTTTTATACATGTGTTGTATAACTGATTTCTATGTTGATGGATGGATCTGTATATACATGTGTAATGTATATTTGTGAAATATTTTATATTTTTAAAATATTATTTAGAAGATTATCTATATGATTGTATATCCTGCTTTACAGTTTTATGTTCTGTTTCTATTGGGTTTCGGCTCACAGGTGGAATTTTCTTGTCAAAACCATTTTCAGGTGATAATGTGGATGAAGAGTAGCTCTGGTGGTCCCCGCGGTGGCAGAAGACTTTTATAGTTCTTTTTTTTCTTTTTGGTATACCTGTTCTTGAAGGTAGGTTTTTGTACGCTATAAGACGATATATTGTATGCATGTTGGAACTATATACCTTTTATTTATGAGAGATATCTTTTGTTGGGTATTCTACTAGTTTCAACAGGCAGTTTTGAATATATGAAAACCTGTATTTTCATAAAAACTAGTGTTTGGTGAATTTTCACGTGACCCCAGATTTTGGGACGTGACAACTTGGTATCAAAGCTCTGGATTCGAATACCTAAGAGCCATGAAAAAAAGGGATTTATCACCTGATAAGGTTGATCGTGTATGCTTACTTGCATGTGTTTAAACGTTGTTTTATAACATGCAGATAGCTTTCTGGGCATAATAGTCGTGTATATGTGGGTATGGAGGTTGAATCTCAGGATTTATGAGTCTTACTTTAGGGCGTTTGGAATAACAGGTTTAGAAGCCAAGTTAGAAACGCGTTTGGTCGACGTGTTTTCTAGCAGGAAATTTGAATAGGTTATCCAAATTGACGAGTTTGTTTTGTTGATTCTCCTCGGTATGTGAGATGTGTTTACATGATCTTAAGTGGCTATGTGATAGCATGATTATGTGTTTATGTTACATAGTAACATGTTGTAGGAAAGCTTATTTGTTTATATTGCTTCCTATAGAATTATGTCTACGCGGGGAGTGCGAGGACGGGGTCGTGGCCGAGGACGTGCCTATGCCCAGGTTCCGGAGGAAGGGAACATTCCTGCCCCACGGGAACAAGTGGGTGGTGCTACATAGGCGGCGCTGATGTTGTTCAGGAGATGTTGGCTACTGTGCGAGTGATGGCTGAAGCTACCAGGGCTAGTGTGAGGGTTCCTGAGCCAAGGGCTTTTATGGCCATGAGGGAGTTTCGGTGGTTGGATCCTCCGACCTTTTTTGGGGAGCCGGACCCTTTGGTTGCAACTTTGGGTTTGGAGGTGTATATCGCGATGGTGGAAGCTGCTATTCGAGTAGAGAACTCGCTGGCGGAGAGTAGGAGCCAGCAGGACAGTGGGGATGCACAGTTCTAGAGGCGCAAGAAAAAGTGCCAGAGGTCGTCTGGACCTAGTTCTCATTTTACTGGATCGTATCAGCTGCAGTCGTCCGCACCTACACCTTAAGTGGCCTTGATAGGACGGCCAAAGCAGAGAGGGTTGATTTGTTACCAATGTGGACAGCCGGGGCATCGTTCACCACTCGGGAAGGGCCAGGTCCAGAGTTCAGCGCCAGTTCAGTCACAGGCGTGAGACCCACCAACCTGCTTTGGGTGTGGTCAGCCTGGGCACGTTCGTAGATACTGTCCCCACGAAAAGAATGTCTAGGGTACGACAGGAGCGCCAGCTACTCCATCTATATAGAGACGACAGGCTCCGCAGCTGCTTAGGGCGCAGATGTCGAGGTTTGCGGAAGGAGGCGCTTCAACGTAGTCGGTGAGGCAACCATCAACTCAGAGTTATGGTGGGCAGGCTAGACTGTCGCAGACTAGGGATTATGTTCTTGCTGATCCTGGTGCTTCGAAGGTACCAGTTGGGCTTGATGCTGCAGCTATTCCAGCCATGATCAGAGGTACTCTTCTAGTCTTTAGATCATGGGCCAGTGTTCTCATCGACACAGGAACATCACATTATTTTATCTCTTTTGCTTTTACATCTGCATTGGGGCTAAAGGTAGACGCATTGGGTAGTGCAGCGAGCGTAGAGACCCCTGTCAGTGGGAATGTAGTGTTGAGTAGAGTTTGCAGGTCCTGTGAGTTAGGAGTCGCCGGTCATTGTTTAGTGTTTGATTTTATCATTCTAGACATGACCACGTTCGATGTCATCCTAGGGATTGACTAGCTGACTACCTACTGTGCCTTTATAGACTGTGACCGACGGAGAGTGTCGATCTGTACGCTGGAGGGTGACTTCTTCTACTTTGTGGGTGATCAGGAGGAGGGCTGGCTTCTGTGCTAGGTGCCGCACGAGTTCGAGGGAACTTGGGTTTCCTCTTTTCTGCTCTCAGGTTGGATGAGCCAGTTAGGATTCAAGGGGAGTTACCCCATGTGATGTGCGACTATTCGGATGTCTTTTCTGACGATCTGTTTGAGTTGCCACCTAGCTGAGATGTGGAGTTCTCCATTGATCTTGTTCCGGGAGCTACTCCTATCTCTATGCCATCTTACCACTTTGCACTAGCTGAGTTGCGAGAACTCAAAGTACAGCTTCAGGAGTTGCTTGACAAGGGGTTTGTATGCCTGAGTACATCGTCTTGAGAATCTCCAGCGCTCTCTGCGTAGAAGAAGGATGGTTCGTTGCGATTGTGTATGGACTATAGGAAGTTGAACCAGGTAACGGTGAAGAACAAGTATCCGATGCCGAGGATTAACGACTTGTTTGATCAGTTGAGGGGGTCACGCTGTTTTTCAAAGATTTACTTGAGGTCAGGGTATCACCAGCTGAGGATTAGGGATGAGGACATAGCGAAGACTGCCTTTCGGACTCGTTGTGGTTACTACGAGTTTCTGCTAATGCCGTTCAGTTTGACGAACGCCCCTGCTACATTTATGGGTCTAATGAACCGTATCTTCCACCCTTAGCTGGACAATTTCGTGGTCCTGTTCATGGATGACATTCTTGTCTATTCGCCCATGAGGGAGATGCACGAGGAGCATCTGCATGTTGTCCTACAGCTTCTGAGAGAACATCGCTTGTATACGAAGTTTAAGAAGTGTGAGTTCTGGATGACAGAGGTGAGATTCCTTGGACACGTAGTGTTGAAGGACAGGGTATCAGTAGACGCATCGAAGACTGATGTAGTGACGGATTGGCAGCGATCAAAGAACAATTTTGAGATCCGCAGTTTTCTGGGTCTAGCGAGTTATTATCGGCGGTTTGTACAGGACTTCTCTTGGCTTGCAGCACTGATGATGCGTTTGACACAGAAGGGAGTCCCGTTTATGTGGAGCGAATCCTGTGAGTCAACTTTTTAGGAGCTGAATGGGAGATTAACCAGTGCACCGGCGCTGATTATTCCTGAGCGAGGTTTGGGTTATACAGTGTACTGCGACTCGTCACATGAGGGTTTGGGTTGCGTTCTGATGCAGGATGGTAAGGTTGTAGCCTATGGATCCCGGCAGTTGAAGACACACGAGAGGAACTACCCGACACATGATTTGGAGTTGGCAGTTGTGGTCTCTGCCTTAAAGACCTGGTGTCACTATCTTTATGGTGAGCATTCTTCTCTGATCACAAAAGCTTAAAGTACTTATTTTCACAGAAGGACTTGAATCTTCGCCAACGAAGATGGATGGAGTTGTTGGAAGACTATGACTTTGATTTACAGTACCATCCGGGTAAGGCAAATGTCGTAACTAATGCGCTTAGTAGGAGATCTCATGGTTCGTTAGCTTCTGTGGCTATACGAGAATGGGACATGCTGGGAGATGTTGGGGAGTTTGATTTGTGTCTCGGGGAGACAGAGTGAGGCGCGACCTTGTATTTAGTAGCTTCACAACCCGCATTGGTTGCACGCGTGTTAGAGGCTCAGAAGACAGGTCAGGAGGCTCAGATGATACGGGACCGCATTGCGAGTGGGACAGAGACAGCAGGATGGGTGATGAGTTCAGATCAGAGTCTAAGGTTGTCAGGGAGATTGTTTGTGCCAAAGTCGTGCCAGGCTGAGGTGCTACATGAGTTTCATCACTCACGTCTTGCGGTGCATCTGGGGAGTACGAAGATGTATCACGATCTACGCTGTCAGTTCTGGTGGACGGGAATGAAGAGGGATGAGCTCCGATTCATTTCTCGCTACTTTTCTTGTCAGCAAGTAAAGGTGGAACACCAGAGACCGGCGAAATTGTTACATCCATTGCCTATCTCTGAGTGGAAGTGGGAGAATATTACTATGAATTTTGTATCAGGACTTCCACGCTCTTCGAAGGGACATGATTGGGTTGTGGTTGATAGGTTGATGAAGTCTGCGCACTTCTTCCCTATTCGAGTGAGAGATCTAGTGGACAGATTGAGCAGATTATACATTTTGGAGATAGTCCGACTATATGGAGTACCTGTGACTACTATTTCCGATCGAGACCCACGCTTTACATCGCGCTTTTGGCAGAGTTTGCATACAACAACAGTTACCAGTCCAGTATTGGAATGGCACTATATGAGGCCCTATATGGTAGGCCGTGTAGATCACCGGTGTGTTGGATAGAGGTGGGTGAGACCACAGTTTTGAGACTTGACTTAGTACGGGAGACTACCGAGAAGATTGCAGTGATACGTCAGCGTCTGGTGACAGCTCAGAGCCGTCAGAAGAGTTATGCTGATCAGAGAAGGAGACCGTTAGAGTTTGCAGTGGGGGATCATGTGTTTTTAAAGGTCTCGCCACGCATAGGCTCGATGAGGTTTAGCCGCAACGGGAAGCTATCGCCGCACTTTATTGGACCTTTTGAGATCCTGGAACGGATTAGCGTAGTAGCATACTGCCTGGCTTTGCCACCTCAGTTAGCATATGTGGACAACGTCTTTCACGTTTCCATGCTTCGGAGGTATGAGCCCGACCCTTCACAAGTTCTGGATTGGACTGAGCTGCGAATTGATGAGGATGTCACGTATGAGGAACGCCCAGTGAAGATTCTGGATACGAAGGAGCAAGTGTTGCGGGGGAGAACGATTGCGTATGTCAAGGTTCTGTGGTTTCATCACGGGGTTGAAGAAGCGACATGGGAGCTCGAATCTGGGGTTCGTGCTAAATACCCGGAGTTGTTCACCTCGTGACCTTGTAGTGAATTTCGGGGGCAAAATTCCTTGAGGGGGAGAGTTGTGAGACCTTGTATCGTTTCATTTTTTTTGATATATAAGCATATTCGGTGTTTTGACGCCTTTTTGGCATTTTTTCTTAAATATGCTTTTATGTGTTTCGATGCCTGTTTTGGTTAAACTGAGCATGCGAGGTTGGTTCTCGGGGTTGTAGGGAGTTTCTGTGCAAATTTTGAAAATTCAAAAAAAAAAGGTTATTTTGGAGGCCTATAAATATCTTGCGTTAGATATTTTCAAAATTTAGCTACTAAGTTTTTTCCAAATTTTTTTCTGCATTCTCTCTAACTTCTCAAGGGCCCGGGGCTCGATTTTCAACGATCCAACAGCGGATCCTTGCAATTGGCTTCATAGTCTACGCATCCATCCGGACGAAATTTGATTTCGTCAAAACTCAGATTTGCACGTAGATGAGGCATCAGGTTTTTGACCCAACGAGATAGGATCTCAGATTCTACTGTTGTATAGGGTGTCGTATGTAATCTTATGCATTTTTACTGGTTAAAAACGCATGAAAAGGTGATTTATGTTCTAGATCTGGTTTTTTGATTAAAACTATTTTTTGGCATTTTCGGTGGACGAAATGGTGTTTTGAGAGTTTCTTTCGAGGCTTTGAGGTTGTTTTGGGTTTGGTTATACATGTGGGTATCAAAACACCTCTCTCACTTTCGAACGACACCTCTCTCACTTTAATATTCTTTTTTTGGAAAAAGTTATGACCAAAAGAGGGAGGGTATATCAAAATTTCTTAGTCGTTTTTCACCCGCTTTTGGCAGAATATCAAAATTTCTTAGTCGTTTTTCACCCGTTTTGGCTGAAAGTTTGGAAAAGGTTGTTTTTCCTCCTACATGGAACTTTCTATCAAATTTCTTGTCCCTTTGGAGTTTGTTGTGGATGATGTGGCGGTGGGCCACTGGACCTCTCTTTATACAGGTTGCTGTATAACTATTTGAAAATGCTTTATATATCATATTTTATATTTAAACCTTATTTCGGATAAAAAGCATGTTTTACGCTTTTCTTGGTTTATTACATGATACGACTTGTGGGTGTTGGGTTTTCAAAGGGTGTTTTTGAAAACGGTGAAAATGGTGGTTTTATGAAAAATCTCGACAAATCATATTTTGGAGGTTTGGAGCTAACCCTTGGGTTTGAGTCTTAGGTTTTTAAATGTTTTGTTAGAAATAGGGAAAAATATTTTGCAAATATTTTGTTTGATCTCCATGATTCATGGATTGGATCACTTGTTTATATAAGTGTTGTATAACTGATCTCCATGTTGTTGGATGGATCTGTATATACATGTATAATGTATATTTGTGAAATATTTTTGATTTTTAGAAGATTATCTAGATGTACCGGGATGACGTGTATTTAGCACGAGTTGCCCTCGGTACAAGTTTGAAAACATGCGCAGCGTAGGTGCTCTGTACCTTCGGGTTAGTCTCCGTAAATTGAGTTGGTTGGGTGCTTTGTACCCTCAGGTTGTCGCCTGTAAATTAAGCGGTTCGTTATGATGCTCCATATAGAACTTGTCATTATCTAGCGAGTCTTAAATGGCTGGGGTCTAGGGTAATGGACATGAGGCTATAGTTGTTACCTTTGTATGTGTGACAGAGTCGGTACATAGGATCATATTCTTCTTCTTTTTTCACGATGGTACATTCCGTGAGGGAACAATGATTTTGGTTACTATTTTTCCTTAACTGTGGTGGTTTATTTGCATTATTTGCAATACATGATTTTAAGGATTGAAAACATGGGTTTTATGAAATGAAACCATTTTTAAACTTGTGGTGGTCTGTTGGAAAACTGTTTTGGTTTGTGGTTGAGTTCACTCCCACTATATGATGGCATATCCTTCTTTACAGCTTTATATTATGTTTCTATTGGGTTTCGGCTCACGGGTGAGATTTTTTTATCAAAACCATTTTCAGGTGATAATGTGGATGGAGAGTAGCTCTAGTGGTGCTCGCGGTGGTGAAAGACTTTTATAGTTTTTTTTTCTTTTCGGTATGCCTATTCCTGAAGGCGGGTTTTTGTACGCCATAAGGCGATATATTGTATGCATGTTGAAACTGTATGCCTTTTATTTATGAGAGATATCTTTTGTTGGGTATTCTACTGGTTTCAACAGGCAATTTTGAATATATGAAAACCTGTATTTTCATAAAAACTGGTGTTTGGTGGATTTTCATGTGACCCCGAGTTTTGGGGCGTGACATAGGTTATTCTATATCTAGTAAAGCTTATAGAGTCTTCAACAAAAGGCCCTTGTTATTGAAGGGTCTATTCATGTTATTTTTTATGAATCTAATATCGATTCTTCTAAGGATTTTTTTGAAGATAATCTTGTAGACATAGAAAAAGACCTTGAGGATATCTTCATTAAAGACCAATAAGATCAAAATCATGAGAAAAATAATAATGAGAAGCAAACCGCAGCTCAGCATTGTAGACACCCCAATTTGGCCCCGCCAATCTTAGGTTAATCCGGGTGAATTCGATGATGAAAGCAAAGGAGATGGTGCTCTTGAAACGATCCTCGAGAAGTGATCCAAGCTTAGTATTTGAACCCAATGATCAAAACTTTCAAACCAATGGAATCATTTTGAACCGCTAACTTTTGAACCTTGGGACCGCCAACTCCATTGTGGCGACCTCCACAAGAACCTCTTGGAAACTGTAGAAAAAGTGGTGACTGCTACAATCGAACCATGGGGTCGTCAACTTCATTGTGGCAACCGCCATAAGAAACCCATGGAAGCTTGATGTTTGTGGCGACCGCCCACTCCATATATGGTGACCGCCAACTTCAAATGGCCTGACGTGTCCCAAAACGTGTCAACATTTCATTGGTTAAAGAACTCTATAAATACCGTACCCCTGGTACGTTGTTCAAGAGAGAATTCGAATATCGGAGCTCTAACAGGTCGTGAGACGAGAAAATTCTAATACCGACACCCTACCGAATTACCGAGAAACTAACTACCGATATTAAAACCCTAACTCTCTTACATTGGGCTAAATCATTGATTGAGGATTGGACCGTTGAAACACATCTTCCCAACTTGATGCTTCACCCGGGTTATATCGATCTAGTTATTCTGTTTGGATCCCCGGTTGTTGTATCTCTATTTCTTCTCTCTTAGAATGACCGGGTTATTTTCAATATCTTATTCCGTATACTTTATTAGTACTATTTGTGTAGTTGATTTAATTGTCTTACTTTATTTAGTTAAATCATAATTCTTGACTTGTTTATACTAAGCATGTTTAGATTAGGTTAAACTAGTTCAATTCATATTAGAAATTAAATTTTAACTTGTTTGCTTTATCCACATTACACATTTGCACTTAACACATTAATTTATCAAATAGTGCAAACATAATTGGCAATTACGACTCACGGTGCCGTTTTGTCATGACCAATGCATTTACATGCATATGGTCGTAATTATCGATATTACACTCATATTTTATATTTCTTAGTTAAATACCAGTTATATTACTATATAATAGTCGTTATTTACATTTGTTATCTTTTAATATTGGTTTAATTTTCTCTTTTAAATGTTAGTTTAATTTTCTCTTTTAATAGTTTCTCTTTCATTTTTTTTCTTTTATGTACCAAGTTTTTTAATGTTAGTTTAATTTTTCTTTTATAGTATTTCTTTTCTTCTTTTGTTTAACATCAAAATTCACAAAATATATGAATGTTAGCTTAGTTTCTTCTTTTGTAGTATTTTTTTTTCTTTATTTTGTCTAAGTTTTTATACAAAACCCATAGAATCTATAATAAATAAATTAGATTATTTTTCTTTTTCTTTAAAGTCATAATTCTAATTAGTTTAATAGCATTTTCTTTTAAAATCTTTTATTTTTTGTTTAATTTTCTCTTGTAAATTTTCTTTTATATAGATAAAAACAAAAAACATAAAATTCTTGTTATTTGTTTCATTATTTTCTTTATTATTAAGCTCTTTAATATATCTTTTTTTAAAATTTTTTTTAGCTTAGCATTTCTCTTAGTAGAAGTTAATCATGTTAATGTAATTTTGGGATGTTTGGTAATATGCATGTTTGGTATAATTAATTTAAAATCACGTTTCGAATATTTTAGGTTATCTTGTTAGCAATTCATATTTATTTTGAATTTAGTGACTCTTAGCAAGTTTTTTGTTCTTTTTTTTAATCATGCCATGTGGGTATGCTCTATGTATCTTTTAACTATAAATTGCATGTCGTAAGATTTAAGATTTTCTTTTCTTATTTGTTTTATTTTGGCATTCTATATACATATGCTATATATTCTCTTTAATTGATTTTATATGTTCTCTCTTCACCTATATTTTCTGTATTTGCATGTATTTGAGAAATCTAATTAAGAATCAATGATGATTAGTAGAGGCCAACTCCACGGTTGGGTGAACGGAGTGCTTAACACGTTCCCTGATTTGTACCTTAGCCCCCGAACCCTTGTTTTCTCTGGTTAATGTTTTAAAGATCAGTAGCCTATTTTTATTTTTCTTAGTTTTTCTTAAAAATCAAATAACGACTCTATTTTCAACAAAAAAGGATTTTCAAATTTTGATTTTAAAGATATTTAAATATTTTCTAAACATTTCTTGAAATCTCTTATTTTTGAACAACAAAAACCCCAAATCCCAGCACTACAAGCGTAGTGAAGGTCCTTCAAGTCAAGGAAATGTTGGTCTTTCCAAGAAATGGAGGTTTACTCATGGTACCTAAATGATTTGATCATTGATAACCCTGTTCAAGGTATAAAAATTAGATCTTCTCTTCATAATGTTTGTGATAATATAGTATTCTTTTCTCAAATTAAACCAAAATATTTTGAAGAAATCAAAAATGATAATTTTTAGATCTTGACTATGCAAGAAGAACTAAACCAATTTAAAAGAAATAAAATTTAGACTTTAGTCCCAATATATAATAATCACTCCATCATTGAAACAAAATGGATTTTTAAAAATAAAATGAATGAAAATGGAGTAGTTCTTAGAATCAAAACTCGATTGGTAGCCCAAGGTTAAAATTACGAAGAAGACATCAATTTTGATAAAACTTTTGCACATGTAGCTAGACTTCAAGCCATTAAGATGCTACTTATTTTTGTTTGCTTTAAAATTTTTAAACCTTATCAAATCGATGCCAAAAGTGTCTTTCTAAATGATTTTATTGCTGAGGAAGTTTCTATAAAACAACCTCTTGATTTTAAAAATCTAAATTTTTCAAATCATGTTTACAAACTTATCAATGTTCTTTATGGTTTGAAACAAGTACTAAGAGCTTGGTATGAAAGGCTAAGCAAATTCTTGATTGTAAATGAATTTTTTTTTTTGATAATTAATTGTAAATGAATTTTCAAGGGGTAAAATTGAAATAACTCTTTTTATCAAGTCTAATGGAAAGATTTTTCTCATTAGTTATTTCAATTTTAATGAGAATATATGAAATACCTACAAATTTGATAATTAATTGTAAATGAAATAACTCTTTTTTTTTTATAATTAATTGATGATATTATTTTTGGAACAACTAATGAGAATATATCTGTAAGGACTTTGCTAAGTATATGCAGAGTGAATTTGAAATGAGCATGATAAGTGAGCTCAACTACTTCCTTAAACTTTAAATTAAACAAACTCAGGAAGGAATTTTCATCAATCTATCTAAGTACACTAAGAACTTGTTGAAAAGGTTTAACATGATGAATGCCAAACGGATGGGAACTCCAAAGTGCCCTTCTGCAAAACTGGACAAAGATGAAAATGGTAATGCATTAGAAGAAAAGCGATATCGAAGTATAATTGGTTCTTTACTTTACTTAACTGCTACTAAACTAGATATTATGTTCAGTGTATGCATGTGTACTAAATTTCAAGTCAATCCTAAAGAATCACACACGACTACTGTTAAGCGCATCTTTAAATACCTCTTAGGTACACAAAACTTAGGATATGTGAACTTTACCGAATGTAAATTTGATAGGAAAAGTACTAATGGAACTTGCCAATTCCTAGGCACTCTCTCATATCTTGGTCTAGTAAGAAACAAAACTTAGTAGTCTTATCTACAGCTGAGACTAAGTACATTGCAGCTAGTAGTTGCTGTGCACAAATTCTTTGGATGAAACAACAACTAAAAGATCATAATGTATGCCAACAACGCTAGTGCAATTAATATATCTAAGAATTTTATACAACACTCAAGAACAAAACACATAGAAATCAAACATCATTTTATTAGAGATCGTGTACATAAAGTAAACATTGAACTTGAATTTGTAGGTACTGACCGCCAACTAGCTGATATTTTCACTAAGCCTCTTAGTGAGAAAAGATTTTTCTATATAAGAAGAGAATTTGGTATGTTATGTACTCTAAATTAATGATCAAATGCTATTTTAATTACACATTTTTTATGCATTTTACTCTATATTTATGCTGCATGAAAGGTGTCGATACAATGATAAAAAGTGTAGACACTAAAGTGAAAAATGTTGACCCATCGCTATATAATATTGACACAAATGCGAAAAGTGTTGACACCTCTGTTAGGGTTAGTATACTGAAAATCATATTTTTATTATTTAATTTTATTTTTGAATAAAATTAATTTTCCTTTTTATGAGAATCTTTATGAGCAATGTATGTGTATCATTTCTTTGTTATACATTGATGTTTAATAATCTGTACAGTATTTAATCTGGTGTGTAGAGTACGGTTTGCACACAGAAGATCAGATTTTAGGTTCTTACATAATATAAATTTTATGTTCACAGTTTAGATGGAAATGGACATACCAACGGTACAACTGTGGCACAAAATTTTAGTAGGCCTGTCTTAATTACGAAAAACAGATAATAGCGTCGTCTATTATTTCGACTCTTTGTACCAGTACACTTTGTGTGTATTGAACAGGACATTTTAGGTAATTAATTTAGTACTGACTGCTGACTATATAAATTAATTTACATCTCAAGGTTATTATAAAGAGTGCTTATCCTCTTAATCCTGAAATAATTATTAATTTGTATATATTTAATATTCGTTATTTTGATTCATTAGAGGGTGCGATCTTATGTGGGTCTATATTCCTGGTGAGTTGGATAGCGGTACTATTTATATGATAAATATTAATTATTGACGGAATTTATATCCTGAAAAATCGGGATTGACGATACCCCCTTAAGGATGCTTATAAGTTTTGGTCGGGCCAAACCCTACAGGTGAATTTAATTATCTGGTGGTCAAATAAGATAAGCGGAAGGGCTTAAAGAATATCAAGATGCCGATTAAATTAAATTGTAAGTAATTAAATTTAATTGGCAGGTATCAGAAATCTTAACGTGGGGAGAAATGGTAAGCATTTAATAACAGGAACTCAATGCAAGAAGATATTGAGATTATGGATCAGAGTGCAATTGTAGTTCTTTAGTGGTGTGAACTGTAATTCAGTATTTTATGAAAATTGCAGAAACTGCTGCTGATTTTTCATAATTGCAGATACCGCTATGCGTCTTTCTTTAATTACAAAAACCGTTGGTAAGTATTTGTGTTCTACTGGAAGTCTTACTCATAATTACTCCCAATGTCCTTGCTATAACCCTATATATACGCGGGTAGGCTAAACCAGTTTGAGATTGATACATCATATATCAGAGAGTTCAAATATCATTATCATTGAGATATTTTTTTTGTCTTTCAAAGACTTAAATATATCAGGGTTCTGCAGGTACAAATTTTCAGAGGATCGTAGCCCACACTACGTTCGAGGATCATAGCCCACACTACGTTCGAGGATCGTGTAAGGAAATACAGTAGAAGATCTGAGTGGAGTTTCAACTCGGAATCAAGTCATAGTTGAAAATTAGATCGACAAAAGGTATTCTTCTAAATTAACTTTGGTTGCACGGGTTTATTTTGATCGTTCTCCGTCAAAATTTTTATTCGAAACCCGTTTCGACGTTTTCCCGTCTAGTTAATTTTTTACCGAAAATCGTTTTACAAAAAGAATGATCTCGGCAGTTTTGCCTCCAACAAATTGGTATCAGAGCCATTTTATTTTTTGTTTACGGTTTATCGAGGCCGGGCAGATTTAAAACTGTGCTAATTTTATTTTGCAGGCGTTCTAATCCCGATTTTATGATCATCATTTATTTTCATATTTAATTGAATGCGTGGATGATGATTTAATTAATTTTTTAATCACAAGGATTGACCGTGATAGATTAATTATTTTTAGATCGAATGTGAGCCTACAGGACTTAGGTTTCGATGTAAATATTTTATGTTCTTTAAGGTTTTTTTCTAGTTTGTCATGCTCCAAATTCCGGGTCACGTGAAACACCCATAAGCTACCAACCTGAGAATACACTCTCAAAATAAGCACACATGCATTGTATATATAAACGCCAATTGGTATTCATTACAAGGCTCCAACGCCGAGAAGCATGCATTAAACATACATGATATAGATAGAAACAAAAAGGAAAACTACATTTCTTTCACTTCTCCAGTACCTCTAGATCAACCTGCGTGACCGGTACCTGAAGAAAAATAAATCCCACACCGTGAGCCAAGACTTAGCAAAAATTAGACAGGCATGCAGTATAAATGAAACATGCAAGGCAATCAAAGTGTAGGTTTAGACTCTCTTTCAAGCCTTAAAAATAGTTTTTACATGCAAACGGGAAAGCGATGATACAAACCATGCTTTTGACTCACTCATAGGAGCCTAAAAACAGTTGGAAAAGGGTTTTTAGATCGCGATTCACACGACTCTTAAAACAGTTTAAAAATTGGTCTATCCGTCCCATAATACAATACATGCTATCCATGATACATACAATCGGCCCTCACACGCCGCAATCACAGATCTAACAACCGGCATACGCCGCAACCACAGTCCTAACACTGAGACAAAGATCCACACATACACATACATTCCCAAGATAAAACCGTATACTATGGGGTAAAATCATAGACCAAACCACGGGTTAAAACCGCCAACCAAATCACGGGGTAAAACCGCATACTTTACCCTAAGCCACGGGATGGAACCGCCGACTACGGATTATACCACGGGATAAAACCGCATGTCACGGGATAGCACCACATACCACGGGATAATACCATATACCACGAGATAACACCGCATATTACAGGATAAAACTGAAATTAACGGGATAACACCGAAAACTATGGGATAACACCGAACATTCCTATGCATAACCTAATCAGGATTTAAATGCATAAACATACCACATGCACAACACGCATGTTCCCCACAGATCCATCACATCCATGCCTAATAAGACTCTAAGTTTAAAGCATGCAACCACGTTACACATAACGATACCAAGATATGTAATCAACTTACATATTCCATGCATAATAAACTACAGTTATAAATGCATAAAGCCAGCTATAAGCACACATTGCCATATAATCTCAAAACATGACATCACCCGCCGCAAAACCCGACATCCACTCATAGGGACAGCCGACAACCCGCACAGCCAAGCCTAACAAGAAGGCTACACTAAACCCTTCAAACCACGAGGTCACATGAACACCACCCTTATTCCTCAAAGGGACCACGGGCCTAAACACGCCCAATAACCAACGATGCACAAGCACCGCGCACATAACCGTGCCCCAACAGCCCGCATCTAACCATGCATGCCACCCCCGAGGACGACACCTACACAACACACAGGATTACAACACGATACCCGAACCCACCGCACAACCAACCGAACCCCAAAAAAAATTCACAGGTATTTAAATCAACTAACTCTCATAAATTAATTAATTGAATACCATAGGACGTTAATCGAAAACCAAAACCCAACCACAGAACCATCATCACACACCCTAACACTTCAATCGACTGGACCCAACCCCCAGTCGACTAAACAACACACTGGAAACCATTAAAAATGCCAACAGCCATGGTTTAGTTGAATGACCCTCGAGGTTCAGTCGACCGAACCCCCAAAACATGATCCAGTTGACTGAACTTATGAGTTCAGTCGACTGAGGTTGTGACGCCCCGTCCTTCAGGCAAGTCGGGACATACATAAGTATAGGTAAGGAGAATATTCTAACCATTCATTCATATTTAAATATCATAATATTACATCATTAAGAGTTTGAAATTGATTAAAAGTACATAACGATTACAATTTTACCAAAAAATTTAACAAAAATTACAATACGCCCGTAAAAACTGAACAAAAAGAACAAAAGGTAAAAACCTAATTCTTTAGCTAAACATTGTCGGGGTCCGCTGGCTCCTTCTACCCACGCTGTTCTTCAATTTCGTCTTCTTCTTTGGGGGCGACATTCTCAAAGAACTCATCACATTCACCTGTGGCACGAATTCCATGAGCCAAAGCCCAGAAATAAATTTCCTAAACCATTTAACAAACTCATAATAAAATATCCTACAATACATATCGTTTAATACCTAGTACAATTTAAGGCCAAAGAGACAGACAATTTAACATTTTCAACAGGGTAAGCATATATAATAACAATTGTGCAAGTTCGTGATGCAGATTCAATGCAGATGCCCAACTCGACTTGAATCCAGAAATAAAAACAGAAGTTCCACTTTAGGACTTATTTCTATTACTTGTATGGACTTATTATCATTATTGCCACCTCAGAGACTTATTGTCATCGCCGTGATGGGATTTCATGTTATTGCCACCTCAGGGACTCATTGTCAATGCCGTGATAGGATTTTATATTATTGTCACCTCAGAAACTTATTGTCAATGCCGTGATGGGACTTTATATTATTGCCACATTAGGAATTTATTGTCAATGCCGTGATAGAACATTATAGGATTACCCACATTAAAAATTAGGATGCTCGTTTAGTATCAACCCAAGATCTAAATTAAAGCTAGTGACGAACCCATGGTGCCTAAACCTCCTTTTCATAATAAAAACCTCCAATTTCATTTCCAAAAATGGCAACCAGGGGACGCTCTAGACTCATAACCACTGAACAATGATTCCCAACCCAATTTGAAAGGTACGAAGGACTTTGATAACCCAAGATGCAATGTAGAAATGCCCATGAATGTGCAATATGCCTCTTGTGTACAACTAATCATTACATGGTGTATAAACATGACATGGCACATGGTACAACTTGCTAAAGCATTAAGTGCAAACATGTGAAGCATAACCCTAATTTAAGCAACATGGACTTGAACCATTGGTATGAGTTCATCTCATCCAAAGTATCATTTCATACTCTAATTACTTACAAAGTTCATATAAGGTTCACACACTCAAGCATTATAAGTAACACATCATTCAAACACTTAGCCAATTTTAGAGACAAGTTTAATTGCTAGTTTTAAAGTTGTGATAGTGTTTCAAAGCACTTAGATATTGATTTAATTTATGATATTTTAACACCAATTAGATAAAAATATTCCCTGCAACTTTCATGTTTATCACTAAGACTAGATCCCAAGTCACGGGGGTCATTTATTTTATTTAAGCAGAAACGGTTCAGCAATTTACAGAGAAATACATAGAAATTGAGTTTCTCTTGGCCACTATTTTGGAGTATCAATTCAAGGGTTATGGCTCTGATATTTGGTGGCGATTTAGTTTACGGTATCCCGTACAAGTTTCATGTTTTGTGCTAGGGCCAGTTATTTGAAAAAAGTTTGAGAATTTAGCCAATTTATAAAAAAGGGTTCAGCCAGCGTAAAAAGGGTCTGCAGAGTGTGTTTTTAACAGAGAAGGTTTAAAACTTTTGGGGTATCATCGAGGGTATTTTGGACTGATTTTTTTTCATTAACTAGTTTAATATGTTGGCTACAAAGTTCATGTTTACCACTTTTGTATTTGGCTTCAAAAGAGTTAGGTTGGTTTTGGTTCTCACACAAATGTGTGACAGAGAAATCTGTCAGTCACTGAACATCAATAGTGACTTAGGGAAGTATTTTGACTCATCAAAACTTCATATTTTTATCTCATTTTGGGTGGAAAGAAGGATAAATGTGTCCTATACAACTTTTATGTTTTGATCGAAGCTCGGTTCTCACTTTAACTTAGGGTTTTTAGGTTTGCAACTCAGAGTGGTCAAGATCTGACACTCTTTGGCAAAAATGAGATATCTGAAGTTCTACCCAACGAAATCACTTCAAACCAATTTTGTATGAAAGATAACTCAAAACTATAGATCTGAACACAAAAATCACTTTGAAAACATTTTTCTACATTTATTTATGATGATTTAAAGTTGGTGGCAAAAAGTAAATTAGTCTAGAAAATCAGGCAACTTAAGGTTTTGCTTGCTTAGCTTATGTTATGTACATTTTGAACATGTTTTCTTTGCATGCATGCAATAAGATCACATAAACCAAAAGTCCAGAACATATTTAGGTCATAAAACTCAAAGATACACACATGAAAATACATACAAAGCTTACTCATACATAAACAGTCCCTAAATTACTCCTACGACGCCTTTTTGACTCATTCTTTGTTTT
Source organism: Heliamphora pulchella (assembly GCA_032270985.1). Lineage (NCBI taxonomy): Eukaryota > Viridiplantae > Streptophyta > Magnoliopsida > Ericales > Sarraceniaceae > Heliamphora > Heliamphora pulchella. Next base: position 105,838 of record JAULJZ010000025.1, read on the forward strand.
ATTTTGTTAGGGTTTGCTATAGAGATGGATTGAGGGGTATCTTGGGGGAGGATATCAGAAGGTTGAAGGGAGTTTCTTACCTTAGAAAGAGTAGGTGATGGTGGGTGAAGAGTTAGGACTTAGCATTGTGGATCCTCCTTGCTTCTTCTTGGATTCCTCTTCTTCTTTTCCTTGCTTCTTCTTCTTTCTTCTTCCCAAACTTAGAGAACTTTTGGAGTTAGATTTTCTGGTCACTCACCATCTCTCAAGCTCAACGAAAATGAAGGAAAGAAGTTGGAGATAGGGTTCTTTTTATAGAATTTTAAAAGGGTGGGTTTAATGATGATTGTGTAAGAAAATTTAAATTTTTCTTAATTATGATTGGTTGCATGAGAGGCTAGCTCTTATTAAGAAATTGTGTAAGAGATAGTTTTAGATTTTTGCAGAGGGAAAATCTGCTAGGGCTGTTTGGGGAAGCTTAAAAGTCAATTTTGCATTATTTTAGAGTTTAGTTTGTATTTTAGTACCATTCTGTGCAAAAAAAATGCATAAAATATTAATTTTGTGTATTTTTTTGGTATTTTATTCTACTAAAATCTATTATATTAATTAATTTAGTTTTTTCATGATTTATCATAATTTTTATAGTTACTAATTAAATAGGTGTAAACTTTTAAGCTAAATTAAGTTAGTTTGACTAGAATTAGCTTTTTGACTTATTTATTGTGTAGAGATTTTAAATAATTATTTTTTTACTTTTGTTGACCGATATTATTATATTATTATGTATATTACTTGTATAAAAAGTTTTGGGTTATAATAATACTTAATTTATACAATTGTTTCTCATTTTTTAGCTTAAAAAGGCAAAAAGTCACTTTTTGTGCACAAACTCCAATGTGGCCGGCCACTAAGGGAATTTTTGTCCTTTTTTGATGTTATTTTGTCTTTTATTACTTAATTGTATTTAAATATCTGATTTAGGGTGTCCATGTGTCAAATTTT
>JAULJZ010000026.1:0-89747 GCA_032270985.1 Heliamphora pulchella
TTTCAAAATTTGGTTTTCAAGGTGTTTAAAATATTTTTTAAAACATCTTTGAATTCTCTCATTTTTAACCCCCAAATTCCAAAGCCACAACGAGACCAAATTATGTTAACTGAAAACGAAACTTGGACATTATCTTAACTACCGAAGATTACAAGTTTGTATTAATTGAGATATGTCCACCAGTACCTGATGTGGAGGCAAACAAACAGGAAACCCAGGCCCATCAGAAGTGGCAAAATGCTAATTAGATGGCTCGCTGTTATATTTTAGCTTCAACGTCAAATGTTTTGCAGTATCAACATTAGTTTATGCACAGTGTCTATGACATGATTATGAACCTCAAAGAAATATTTGAAGATCAAAATCGTGCTGTTAGGCAGGTGGCTATGAAGTCTCTAATGAATGCAAACATGGCTAAAAGCACCCCAATTAGGAATCATGTTCTGAAGATAATCAGTCTTCTGAATGAACTAAAGATCCTTAGAGTTGAAATTTACAGAAAAACCTAGGTCAATATCATACTCTAGTCACTGCTTGAAAGTTTTAAGTAGTTTTGCCGGATCTACACCATGAACAAGCTTGGCTTTTCATTGGCAGAACTTCTTAAGAAACTTCAAGCAGCCGAGGGTGTTCTTAGGAAGCTAGGTTTTGTGTATGTGGTTAAGAAGGGTTCTTCATCTAAGCCGAAGGGCAAGAAGAAGAAAAAGGTTCAGATACAGGGAGGCACAACTCCAAAAGCAGTTAAAGGACCAAAAGCTTGTGTAAAGAAGCTAAGAGGCAAGTGCTATCACTGTAACCAGTTTGGGAATTGGAAGAAGTAGTGTCCAATTTTTTCAGTAAGCAAAACAAACCAGGAAATTTCTATTCACTTGTAGTTGAAACATGTTTAGTGGTATTATCTACCGGTACATGGTGTGTAGATACGGAAGCCAGTAATCATATTTGCAATTCTTTACAGTGGTTCTAGGGAACTAGGAAGCTCAGTGATGGAGAAATATATCTGCACATGGGCAATAATACAAGGGTGGCAGTAGTTATAGTATGAGATGTCACTATCAGTTTTAGTAGAGATAGGATACTTTTTCTGAAAGATTATTTTTATGTACCTTCGATTAGAAGAAATTTAATTTCAGTCTCGAGCTTAGTAAAGAACAAATATTCTGTTCATTTTTGTGACTCTGTGGTTGTAAAAAAAATATATATTTTATTTGTTCTGGTACATTAGTTGATAATCTATATCTCTTATTTTTTCTACACTGCAATTAACTACAATAAATAACACATCTAATTTACCATATAAGAGAAAGTTTTCTTCTTTGGTTAACCAAACATTTCTTTGGCACTTATGCTTGGGTCATACTAATCTAAAAAGAATAAACAGACTGGTAGCAGATAGACCTTTGAGTTCATTGGAAGTGAAGGCACTTCTAGTCTATGAATCTTGCTTGAAGGTTAAGATGACCAAGAGGCCATTTTCGGCCAAAGGCTATAGAGCTAAAGAACTGTTGGAGTTAATTTATTCTGATGTGTGTTGTCCTATGACAATTCAGGCTAGAGGTGGCTTTGAGTACTTTGTCAGTTTCATTCAAGGCGGAGGCAGAGAAGCATCTAGGTAAAAGTATCAAATCACTACGATCCGACCGTGGTGAGGAGTACATTTTTTGAGAGTTTAGGGATTACCTGTCATCAGAAGGGATTACTTTCCACTTGACTACACCTGGCACTCCGCAGCAGAATGGTATAGCAGAAAGAAAGAATATGACTTATATAGATATGGTAAGGTCCATGATGAGTTATTTAGGTTTACCCAATTCATTTTGGGGAGTCGCATTAGAGACGACAACTTTCATTATGAACTTGGTACCTTCTAAGTCAATACTTTCTACTCTCACAGAATTGTGGACCGAACATAAGCCTAGTTTGAAACACATTCAGATTTGGGGGTGTCCAACACATATGCTGAAAGGGAACATGGGTAAATTGAAATCGAGAATAGAAGTCTGTTTCTTTGTGGGGTATCCCAAGGGAGTGTAGGGTGGTCTGTTTTATAATCCTAAGGATCAGAAGGTCATTGTTAGCATCAATATCCGATTCTTGGAAGAGGATTATATTATGGATCACAGGCCTAATAGCAAAATTATTCTGGAAGAACTGAGTGGATATACCAGTATAACGAAAGAAGAACCATAAGTCACTGATATTTTATTACCTCGTCATAGTGGAAGGATTATCGGGATAGGTGCAAATCAAGAACAGGGTGCTGATGAGCAGGGTTTAGATTCTGCACAGCGTGTTATTACTAGTATACAGACACAGGTAGTGCCTTGTCGTAGTGGGGGAGTTGTTCATCAACCTGATCGGTATATGTTCTTGGGAGAGTCTTTTGACAAGATCTCGATAGAACTAGATATCGAGCCCTGTAACTATAATGAAGCACTTTAGGACAAAGATGCAGATATTTGGCAAAGGGTTATGAATTCAAAGATAGAATCTATGTATTCCAATTAGGTGTAGAAATTTATAGAACCACCTGAAGGGATAAAACCCATTGGATACAAGTGGATATACAAGAGGAAGAGAAAAGGAGACGAAAATGTTAAAACCTTCAAAGTTAGGCTTCTTGCTAAAGGGTTCACTTAGAAAGAAGGGATCGATTATGAGAAAACCTTTTTATTGGTAGCCATGATTAAGTCTATTCGAATTCTCTTATCCATTGTCGCTCATTTCGGTTACAAAATTTGACAAATGGATGTCAAGACAGCTTTCCTTAATGAAAGTCTTGACGAGTGTATCTATATGATACAACCAGATGGATTCATTGCAAAGGGTCAGAAACACATGTTGTGTAAGCTTAAGAGATCCATTTATGGACTTAAGCAGACATCAAGGTCTTGGAACGCTCAGTTTAATCAAGCCATAAAGTCTTATAATTTTGATCAGAGTCCGGATGAGTCTTCTGTGTACTAGAAGTGTGACGAAAGTGTGGTGATTTTTTTAGTACTTTATGTACACGATATCTTGCTCATTGAAAACGATGTGGGGCATTATCTACGATTAAAATATAATTATTTAGGTAGTTCGATATGAAAAATTTGGGAGAAGCCAGTCACATTCTTAGACTCAAGCTTGTGCGAGATTGAAAACAAAAGATATTGGATTTATCACAAGCAAAGTATATCGATGATATCCTTGTTCATTTTAGCATGTAGGATTCCAAAAAAAAGTTTATCCCTTTCAGGCATGCAATCACTCTATCCAAGGATTAGTGTCCTAAGACACCTGATGAGATAGAGAAGATAAAGGTAATTTGTTATGCTTCGACAGTAGGAAGCGTCATGTATGCTATAATTTGCACTAGACCCGACATCTGTTTTGTCGTTGGCATGGTTAGCATAAATCAGTCTAAGCAAGGGCAAGAACATTGAACTGTGGTGATGAATATAATTAAGTCACTAAAAAGGACTAAGAATTATATATTGATTTACTAGACGGACTGTCTAGTACCTTTATGGTACACAGACTCAGATTTCCTGTCTGATAAGGATTCTCGTGAGTCTACCTCAGACTATATGTTTACCATAGGATATGTGTTTACCTTAGGTGGTGGAGTTATTAGTTGAAGAAGTATTAAGCAGTCCTACATTGCTAATTCCACCATGGAGGTCGAGTACGTGGTAGCTTCTGAAGCAGCCAAGGAGGCCGTTTGGCTCAGGAACTTCCTGTTGGATCTAGAGGTGATCCATTCAGTTCAGTCAGCTATTACACATTACTGTGACAATAGCGAAGAGGTTGTAAACTCGAAGGAGCCAAGGGTCCACAAGAAAAGAAAGCACATTGAGCGTAACTATCACCTGATACGAGAAATTATACACAGAGATGATGTTGCTGTGACCAAGATTGTATCTGGAGATAACCTTACAAATCTTTATACAAAGAGCTTACCGGCTAAGAATTTTGATAGTCATGTCGAGGTCATGGGAGTCAAATGTATGGAAGCATTTTTTTGAGTATAAGTGGGTGATTGTTAGGGTTGGTATACTGAAAATTATATTTTTTGTACTTAATTTTATTTTAATAAAATAAAATTTTCTATTTTATGAGAATCTTTATGAGCAATGTATGTATATCATTTCTTTAATGTTCTATATGAATGTCCAATATTCTGTACAGTATTTAATCTGGTGTGTAGAGTACGGCTTGCACACAGAAGATCAGATTTTAGGTTCTTGCAAAATATAAGCTCTATGTTCAAAGTTTAGATAAAAATGGACATTCCATCGGTACAGCTATAACACAGAGTTTAAGTAGGCCTGTCTTGGTTATGGGAAACAGATAATAGTATCGTCTATTGTTTCGACTCTCTGTGCTAGTACACTTTGTGTGTAATAAACGAGACACATTGGGATAATTAATTTTATACTGACTATATAAATTAATTTACACCCAAAAGTTATTATGAACAGTGCTTATACTCTTAATCCTGAACTAATTATTAATTTACATATATTTAATATTTGTTATTTTGATTAATTAGAGGGTGCAATCTTATATAGGTCTATATTTTCGATGAGTTAGATAGTAGTATTATTTATAAGGTAAATATTAATTATTGACGAAATTAACGTCCCGAAAGATTGGGATTGACGATACCCCTTTAAGGAAGCTTATATCTTTTGACTGGTCCAAGCCTTACAGGTGGATTTGATTATTCGGTGGTCAAATAAGTTAAGCTGAAAGGCTTAAGAAATTACAAGATGCCGATTAAATTAAATTGTCAGTAATTAAATTTAATTAGCGGGTATCGAGAATCTTAACGTAGGGAGAAATGAAAATTATTTAATAACAGGAGCTCAATGCAAGAAGGACTTGAGATTATGGTTTAGAGTGCATTTATAGTTCTTCAGTGGTGTGAACTGTAATTTAGTAAAAATTACAGAAATCGCTGCTAGTTTTCTATAATTGCAGATACCGCTATGGAGTTTGCTTAATTGCGAATACTGTTGATGGGTGTCTGTGTTCCACTAGAAGTCTTACTCATAATTACTCCCCAGATCTCTACTATAGCCCTATAAATATGCAAGTAGGCTGAACCAGTTTCATAACTTGTCTTTTAAGACTAAAGCTGTCCAAGTTCTACCGGTATAAGTTCTTGATAGATTATAGCCCACAATACATTCAAGAATTGCATAAGGGAATACAATAGAAGATTTGACAGGAGTTTCAACTCGGAATCAAAAATATAGTTGAAAATTTGACCGGTAAAAGGTATTTTTCTAAATTAGCTTTGGTTACACGGGTTTTTATTTTGATTGTTCGAAATTAAAAGTTTTATCTGGAGCCCGTTTCGGGGTTTGCCCGTCCAGTTAGTTTTTAACTAAAAATCATTTGCAAAAACAATGATCTTGATAGTTTTGACATCATGACTGTAACCTTTGGTTAGGCAGCAATCTTTCATTCTTTGCGACCTAATTGTTCACTTGTGAAATTTCTTATGGTCGCCACCTTCTAATCTTGCGCCTGCAACCTTCAAAAGTTGCGAGTGTACTTTTTCATGTACTTTCTTGTACCTTTTTGTTTTCCTTTGCTTATTTCAAAAATTCTTTATATTTTCTTTCGAATGTTTAAACATTGTTGTAGTCAGATAAGTTATCCATTTTGTTAAGAATAATTGTAAAAATTTTATACAAAGTTTATCTTATGACTTAGGATTTGTATCATGCATTTTACAGCTAAGACAATTAAAATAATAAAAGCAAGCATTTCATGAAAAAGTTAAAGATAAAAATATTTTCATAGGTAAATAATAAATAAAATGCTCCAAGGCCTGAATGCATGTGGAAACTGCGAGCACCTTGGCCCATCATAAAAAAATCAGACACGAAGGCCCAAAAGACTAAAGGTTTTTAAGATGTGGAATAAATAGTAATGGACATAAAAATGGGGGAAATCTCTCTTTCTAGCTCTCGCTCATTCTCTCTCTCTCTCTCTCTCTCTCTCTCTCTCAGAAATGCCTCTGACAAACTTGACAAAGAGGAGGAGGAACAGAAGGACAAGCACCCGAGGGTCTAGCATCGAAAGAGTTAAACATCCCCTCGAAATCATCTTTGTAACGACCCGGTACAGACCCTAGTTGTAACATTCCGATTGATAACGACCCGTGTAAAGACCCAACCGAAATCCTAGTATTAGTGACGGATAGGCCACAAGGCTATAGAGCACGGACGAGGTTCAAAACCCTAACTCGAACTAAAAACTAAAAGTTCGGCCCAAAAACCCCGAAAGTGTCCAAAATTCAGGCAACAAAACCTTAGCACCCGAAGAGCCTCCTAACATTCTAAATGAAGTGAATATTATGAAATATTGAATTAAAAATAAAAAATCCTCATAAATAGGATAAAATGACCGTTTTGTCCCTAATACAGCAAAAAGTTTTAAAAATTCAAATCTTAACACATGGATACTCTAAATTAAGTATTTAAGTACAATTAAGTAACTAAGGATAAAATAACATCAAAAATTACTAAAATACCCCTTAGTGGCTGACCACCTAGGGAAGAGTGCCAAAAAGTGATTTTTTGCTTTTTTTTAAGCTTAAAATGATGATAAATGTATTAAATTAAGAATTATGATGATCCAATACTTATTGAACAAGTAATATACATAATAATATAGTGTTTTAAGTTAATAAAAGCAAACAAATCATTATTAAAGTTCATACACAATAAAATATGTTAAAAAATCACATATTACCAAAATAGCTTAATTTGACTTAAATGACTATATCTATTAAATCAATTGCTATGAAAATAATGATAATACATGAAAATAATATAATTATCATAAACATACTAAAATAATAGGTCTCAGTAGGGAAAGACACAAAAAGATACATCAAATTAACTTTTAATGCATTTTCTTGTACAATATGGGCACAAAAATCGAGAAAAATCCCTTGATTGATGGGGGATCAGATTTTTGTCCTCCAAACTGACTCCTAGCTATATTTATCTTTCCCATGTCTGAATTTTAGTTCTCAAAAGTTGAATCAATTTAAATCAACTCAAGTCTCATTAATTAAAAAGGAGAAAAATGTCTTTCATGGTTACTTTTTGTTCCCACCTTGTCCCCTAACCTTTGCCTATATAAAGGAAGCCAAACACCCTCTTTTGTACATGAAATTTTCGTGCAAGTGAGGGAGTGAAACCAGAAATTTTTGCTCTTGAGTGATATGGTGAGTTTGAGGGAGAAAAAGGAAGAAGAATGAAGGAATCAAGGAGATTTTTGAAAATTAAGTCAAAATTCATCCTCCACCCTCATTTGATCTCTCAAACAAGTAAGTAAAACCTCTAAACCTTGTGTCTAATATTCCTCAAAATATTCCCAACACATCCCTTTAAACACTCTAAGAATCGAAAATCGAAAATAAATTGAGAAGGCGTCGTAGTTGTAAATTTGGGGCTGTTATGTTTATGGGTGATATGAGATGTGATTGTATGTTTTTATCCTTGAGTTTGATGACTTCTAAGTGTGCTGGAGACTTGATATTAATGTCTAAAATAAAAGCATACAATGAAATGGAACAAAAACTCGACATGACATAAGTAGAAGACTTGAACCGTAAGAGGCTTAATTTTAGAGAACATAGATGCTTCTGCACTGAACTTTGGAATGCCATAACTCACTGTAGAAAATTGATCTATGAATGTTCTTTATGTCCATATTTATGTTTTTGTGTTATCGTTCATCCAAAATTGGTTTCAACTCATTTTCATAAGTAGAACACAAGATATTGCAATTTTACCAAAGTGTGTCATGTTCTGACCTGTCAACACTACTGACTTGGAAACACTAGTTTAACGTGAGATCCGAAATTTGGTCAAAACATGAAAGTTGTAGATAATATGTATATCTATCTACCCACCAAAAAGGAGCACCCACTATTGAGTTTTGATAGGTCGAAATCCCTTTGAAAGTTTCCGTTGAGTTTTAGCCCTCAAGGGACACTTCTATCACATATTTTTTTGTAGGCCAAAACTTCTATTTTTAATGATCTATTCCAAAAGTGGTCTACATGAACATTGTATCTAACATATTGAAGTACTTTCCACCCAAATATCATACCTTAAAGCCTCGAGATGATCTCCCAAAACAGTTTCAAACCCTCTGTCTAAAACCGGCTCTTCTGAGTTTTGGCGACTGACAGAACCTATTTTTTAAAATGGTAAAAAATTATAACTTGTTCCAAACAATTACCATTAGCTCTAAACATGAAACCTGTAGGGGACTTGTTGAACTAGAACATACTAAAACATGGGCTCAATTGGACTTGACCTGATTCTCCAAAATCGAGACCAACATAAGCATGTTTTTGGTAAAATCTTGAGAAAATTGCTGAACCATTTTTACTTGAGATGTTTTGTTCATCCTTTTGCCTTAGGTCTTGACCTTGGTGTTAAACATAAGAGTTATAGAAAATATTTTTATCTAAATGGTGTTTAAAAATTATAACTTGATTCCAAGTCTAGATGCCCCAAAGCACTTCCGATCATTTTAATTTAATACTCGAATTTGGACTTATGATTGCTATGTGTGATTTGAGTATCCTTTGCTGTGAGACCCAAGTTTTATATGATGATTAGTTGATTAGTGTTTATTTGTGAATATATGATGATTATAACGCATTCCATTGTTAGTTGTGCTTCAGAATATAAGTTGTTATATCATGAGCATTGTGATTGTGGCATTGGAGACATCTTGTGGGTTACCCCCTTATATGTTTTTAAGTTGTACCTTGTTATGGTTGATGTGGGGGACGACAGACCTTTATATCTTGGTCAGTGAATCCTGATTGATGGGGGTGTTGACAATGAGGCATATGCGTCCTGAGCTGTGTTACGTCTTGAGCCTATCACGTCTAGAGTTGAACTGCCGCTATACGCCGCAGTGACCGAAAATGCTGAGGTACGGGAACCTAACGTACGGGAACGTAATAATTCCTTAAGGGAGTATCATCAATCCCGATCTTTCGGGACATAGATTCCGTCAATAATTAATATTTGTCATCTAAATAAAATCGCTATCCAATTCACCGAGAATATAAACCCATATAAGATCGCACCCTCTAATGAATCACAACAATGAATATTAAATATACGCAAATCAATAATTATTTCAGGATAAAGAGGATAAACAGTATTCATAATAACCTTTGGGTGTAAATTAATTTATATAGTCAGTATAAAATTAATTACCTCGAATGTCCCGTTTAATACATACAAAGTGTACTAGCACAGAGAGTCGGAATAATAGACGACGATATTATCTGTTTTTCGTAACAAAGATAGGCCTACTAAAACTCTGTGCTATAGTTGTACCGATAGTTTGTCCATTTTCATCTAAACTGTGAACATAAAACTTATATTTTGCAAGAACCTAAAATCTGATCTTTTGTGTGTAAGCCGTACTTTATACACCAGATTAAATACTATATAGAATATTGGACATCCATCCATAACAAAGAAATGATATGTATACATTGATGATAAAGATTCTCATAAAATAGAAAATTAATTTTATTAAAATAAAATTAAATATTAAAAATATCATTTTCAGTATACCATCCCTAACAATCTCCCACTTATACTCAAAATCATGCTGCTATGGATCAGACTCTCATCCCTTCTACATGACTATCAAAAGACTTAGCCGGTAAGCACTTTGCAATGGATCTGTAAGTTTGTCTCCTGATGCAAGCTCTATGCCTGACTGAAAATCTGAGTCTGTGTACCCCAAAAGTACCAAACTATCTTCCTGATAAACCAACATATAATTTTAAGTACTTGATTATATTTTTACCACAGTCCAATACTTCTGCCCTGGGTTGGACTGATATCTGCTAATCATGCCAACGGAAAAGCAGATGTCGGGTCTAGTGCAAAACATAGAATACATGAGGCTTCCTATTACCGAAGCATAAGGAACCACCTTTAACTTCTCTATCTCATCAGGTGTTTTAGGACACTGATCCTTGGATAGAGTGATTCAATGCCTGAAAGGGAAAAACCCTTTCTTGGAATCCTACATGCTAAAACGAGTAGGGATATCATCGATATATTTTGCTTGTAATAAACCCAACATCCTTTATTTTTGATCTCGCACAAGCTTGATCCCAAAGATGTGACTGGCTTCTCCCAAGTCCTTCATATCGAACTACCCAAATAACCATACTTTAATCGTAGATAATGCCCCCACATCGTTTCTGATGAGCAAGATATCATCTACATAAAGTACTAGGAATATCACCATGCTTCTGTCACGCATTTTGTACACATAGGACTCATCTAGACTTTGATCAAAATTATAAGATTTAATAGCTTGATCAAACCGAGTGTTCCAAGACTTTGATGCCTACTAAAGTCCATAAATGGATCTCTTAAGCTTACACAACATGTGTTCTTGGCTCTTTGCAATAAATCCGTCTGGTTGTATCATATAGATACACTCGTCAAAATTTTCGCAAAGAAAAGCTGTCTTGACATCCAATTGCCAGATTTTGTAATCAAAGTGAGCGACAATAGATAAGAGAATCCGGATAGACTTAAGCATGGCTACCGGTAAAAAAGTTATCTCATAATCGATCTCTTCTTTTTGAGTGAATCATTTAACAGCAAGCCTATCTTTGAAGGTTTCAACATTCCTATCTGCTCCTCTTTTCCACTTGTAGATCCACTTGCATCTAATGGATTTTATTCCTTCGGGTGGTTCTACAAGTTCTCGGACCTAATTGAAATACATAGATTTCATCTCTGAATTCATAGTCCTTTGCCAAAGATCTGTATCTTTGTCTTGAAGTGCATTATTGTAGTTACAAGGCTCAGTATCTAGTTCTGTCGGGATCCTGTCAAAAGACTCTCCCAATAACATATACCGATCAGGTTGATGAACCATCCTCCCACTACGACGAGACACTATCTGTGTCTATGTACTAGCAGTAACACGCTGTACATAATCAGAACCCTGTTCTTGATTTGCACCTGTCCCGATAATTCTCCCACTACGACGACGTAATGGGATATCAGTTACTTGTTCTTCCGTTCTGCTGGTATTTTCTCTCAGTTATTCCAAAATAATATTGCTTTTGGTTCTATGATCCATAATATAATCCTCTTCGAAGAATCGGGCATTGGTGCTAACAATGACCTTCTGATCCTTAGAATTATAAAACAGACCACCTTTCGTTCCCTTGGGATACCCTACGAAGAAACAAACTTCTGTTCTCGGTTCCAACTTACCCGCGTTCCCTTTCAGCACATGTGCTGGACATCCCTAAATTCGAATGTATTTCAGACTAGGCTTATACTCGGTTCACAATTTTATAGGAGTAGAAGGTACTAACTTAGAAGGTACCAAGTTCAGAACGTAAGCCGCTATCTCTACAGCGAGTCTCCAAAACGAATCGAATAAATATGAATAACTCATCATGTACCTTACCATTTCCATAAGAGTCATATTCTTTTTTTCTGCTACACCATTCTGCTGCGGAGTGGTTGGTATAGTCAACTGGGATGTAATCCCCTCTGATGACAAGTAGTTCTTAAACTCTCCAAAGAGGTATTCTCTATCACGGTCGGATCATAGTGATTTGATACTTTTATCCAAATGCTTCTCCGCCTCTGCCTTGAATTTTTTAAATTTCTCAAAGCATTCAGACTTACGGTGCATCAGGTAAATGTATCCATACATTGGGTAGTCATCAATAAAACTGATGAAGTACTCAAAGCCATCTCTAGCCCGAATTATCATAGGACCACACACATCATAGTGAGTCAGCTCGAACGGTTCTTTAACTCTATAGCCTTTAGCCGAAAAGGGCCTCTTGGTTATCTTACCCTCTAAGTAAGATTCACAGACTGAAAGTGCCTCCACTTTCAATGAACTCAAAAGTCCATCTGCTACTAGTCTGTTTATCCCTTTTAGATTAATATGACCCAAGCGTAAGTGCCAAAAAAATATTTGGTTCATTAAAGAAGAAAACTTTCTCTTATATGGTAATATTGATGTATTATTCGTTTCAGTCAGTTGCAGTGTATGGGAGATTAGAGTAATAATATAAAGATCATCCACTAATGTACCAGAATAGATAACCTATTTGTTATCCTTAATAACCACAGAGCTATTAAAATAAACCAAATATTCATCTTTAGCCAATCCAAAAATGGAAACTAAGTTCCTTCTAATGGCAGGTACATAAAGACAATCTCTCAATATTAAAAATCGATCTCTACCAAAATTGAGAGTGACATCTCCTACTGCAACTGCTGTTACCTTTGTATTATTGTCCATAAGTAAGTAAATCTCTCCATCACTAAATTGTTGGGTTTTCTGGAACCTCTGCAATGAGTTGCAGACATGATTAGTGGCTCCCATATCTACACACTAGGTATCGGTAGATAACATTGCTAAACATGTTTTCACAACTAGTGAACATAAATTACCCTGTTTGTTCTGTCTTATGAGAAATACTAGACAAAGCTTTTTCTAGTGCCGGCTCTGGTTACAGTGAAAACATCTGCCTTTCGGTTTTTTCACACCAGTCTGTCGCCCACTAACTACCCTGGAAATCATGTCTCCCTATTTCTGAACCTTTTTCTTCATGCCTTTCCGCCTAGAGGAAGAACCTTTTTAAGAAACAAACACATTTTCTGGTATTAAAAGAATACCATTTATAGTTAAAGCTATATCCAGTTACATTTCCAGTTAACAAAATTCAGTCTTGCTAGTTTGTTTTCTTTGAGTATTAATGCGAGTGGGTTGAAGTCATTTTAATCCTGAAAATCACATAATTAAAAATAAAAATCGTTAACTATGATGGGCAAAACTTTAAATTTATTTTACTTTGGCTCTCTTTACCATTTTAAAATTAATTCGCCTGTAGCCTGATAACTTGAGAATAGCATGCCTCGATGGGAGGACATCTACTATCCTTCATAAAACCAGACAGCCCAATTCCTTTTAATTTTACTATCTAGGCAACTGATCATACCAAGTAAAATTAAATAGCTGACATTGTTTTGGTCCAGTATATAATAGCAGTGATTCAGATAGAGAGGATACTATTATATACAGTTAAGTGTTAACCATCACCTAATCCTAAATTAATCGTTTCGCAATGAACCCTTCAGATGGAGAAGTGATCTACACTTTGGGATTTATTTGTGAATAAATACCGCAATTAATCTATCCATTGGAGAGGAAGGCCTTATTGCCGACACGCAGGGTTTAATTGCATCGCCTACAAACTGGTGATGGAGACTATGAGATTTATTTGTGAATAAATTCCCTCTCCTACTTAGATTTTTAAAATATTTTTGAAGGTTATAAAAATCTGTTTAATTAAAATAAATTTATTAATTTTGAAAAACACACGATCTGAAAGAATCAAACATCTTCCTATATCACGACTCCAAATATTCTGATTTATCAAATCATCTTTTCGTGTTTAAATGCGTAACAAATAAAATTTAATAAATGCACAGTTTTTCTCTAACTTTTCAGTTAAGGTAATGATTAAAAATATTTATTTATTTTATTTTTCGTTTCAAATTTTTCAAAAAATAATAATTTATTTTGCTTAAATTTTTTTATTTAATTAATTCAAAATCTGAAATTAATTCCCACGTTATTCTAAGATATCCGATTTTAAAAAAAAATCATCTTAAACGTGATATTTTGTAAAAATAAAATATCTAAAGTTTTTTTATTTAATTAAAATTAATTAATTAAAAAAAAACTTAATTTTATTTTCTATTACAAAATATTTTAATTAAAACTGAAATTTTGAATTAATTAAATTAACAGGATAAATAAAATAGATATGCAATCCTCCACGCGGTATATATATAAACATGATATGCATATATCTCGATTTTATGATCTAAGTGAAACACTGTGGTATTTCAGTGTCTCTAAGAGAATCTGCTGTTTCAATCCCTGTTCGCCTCTGATTTAGTTTCCGGATTGCATTAGGCTTTCTTGATACTTCCTTTAAGCGGTTCCTGTCGCCTCATTCGAGCTCCGTTTTCGACGAGCTTTATATCGTTGGAAAGCTCTTGAAATATAAAATTTTTATGTCAAAAAATCTGCTGCAAAACTGCTCGAAAAACGGCAGAAAAAATGGCCTGAACATCAAAAAATGCTGCTGCCCGCCATTGCACTGCGCAGTCAACTTCCCAGGACTTTTTCAACCTCTTTCCGAATTCAGTCTTTGACGTACTTTATATCAAAAGAAAGCTCTTGAAAAGTACTATTTTTATATGTAAAAAACTGCTCAAAAGCAGCTCAAAAAACTATCAAAAATACTGCCCAAAGCTGCTGGTACCACACCCAGTGCCGTAGCCTTTAACTGCTAACTTTCTAAGGCCGTTTCGACCTCATCCGAACTCCGCTTCCGACGTATTTTATATCGTTGGAAAGTTCTTGAAAAATAGAATCTTTTTGTCAAAAAATATACTCAAAAACAGCCCAAAAAACTGTCAAAAAATTGTCTGGAAGCTGCTGCTGTAGCGTCGTGGCCGTAAAAAAAATCGCTGCTGTTTTTTTTTTTTAATGCACTGTTTGGCCCAATTTTTTAAAATTTTTGATAGTATTTTATGATATGTTTTACTGCTATTTTATATATAAAATTCTTTTCAAAAAATAGTCCCAAAAATGACCTAAAAAATCATAAAAATTGTCGCCAAACTGCCGTCGGCAAAGCAGCTAGAATTGGGCTATTTTGGTGATTTTTCTTTACTATTTTTGATTTTTTTATACTATTTTTTATACATAAATATTCCAGAGAAACTCACTGGAAAAAACTGTTTAAAACTATTAAAAACTTACAGCAATCTATGGCCCGTTAAAATCCGAACCACTGCCAGTACTGCCTCTGTTCTTCGTGTTCTTGGACATGTTCAATCTATTCTTAAATAATCTAAATAGATATTTAAAAACATAAAGCTAACTATTTCATCGATTTTATGTCCCGAAAGCTCATATTCAATCTATCACAGTCAACTCTCATAATTAAAAAAATAATCATCATTCACACCATTCAATCAAACTTGAAAAAATAAATGACGATCATAAAACATGGATTAAAACGCCTACAAAAAAAAGTTAGCAACAGTTCTAAAACTACCCGGCCCCGATAATAAAAAATAAAAAATAAAACAGTTTTGATACCAATTATTGGAAGCAAAACTGTCAAGATCATTGTTTTGACAAACGATTATCTGAAAAAAATTAACTAGATGGGAAAACGCCAAAACGGGCTCTAGATAAAAATTTTGATGATGAACTATCAAAATAAAACCTGTGCATCCGAAATTAATTTAGAAGAATACATTTTTACCGGTCGAATCTTTAACTACGATTTGAATTCGAGTTAAAGCTCCTATCAGATCTTCTACTATATTCCCTTATGCTATTTTCGGATATAATATGAGCTATAATCCTCTGAGAACTCGTACTGGAAGTACCATGACAGCTTTAGTCATAGAAGACAAGTTCTGAAACTAGTTCAGCCTACCCGTATATATATAGGGCTACAACAGGGACCTGAAGAGTAATTATGAGTAAGATTTCCAGTGGAACACAGACACGTATCAGCGGTGTTCTTCAATTAAGCAAACCTCAAAGCGGTATCTGCAATTATAGAAATCTAGCAGCAGTTTCTGCAATTTTCATAAAACACTGAATTATAGTTCACACCACTAAAAAACTATAATTGCACTTTAACCCACAATCTTAAGACCATATGGCATTGAGCTCCTGTTATTAAATGGTTACAATTTCTCCCCACGTTAAGATTCCTGATATCCTCCAATTAAATTTAATTACTGACAATTTAATTTAATCGACATCTTGATATTCCCTTTCGCTTAACTTATTTGACCGCCGAATAATTAAATCTACCTGTAGGGTTTGGCCCGGTCAAAACTTATAAGCTTCTTTAAGGGGGTTTCATCAATCTCGATCTTTCGGGACGTGGATTCTGTCAATAATTAATATTTGACATATAAATAATACTGCTATCAAACTCACCGGGAATATAGACCCATATAAGATCACACCCTCTAATGAATCAAAACAACAAATATTAAATATACGTAAATTAATAATTATTTCAGGATTAGGAGGATAAGCACTATTCATAATAATCTTGGGGTGTGAATTAATTTATATAGTCAGTATAAAATTAATTACCTTAATGTGCCCTGTTTAATACATACAAAGTGTACTAGCACAGAGAGTTGGAATAATAGACGACGCTATTATTTGTTCCCCGTAAGCAAGACAGGCCTACTAAAACTCTGTGCTATAGTTGTACCGGTGGTATGTCTATTTCCATCTAAACTGTGAATATAAAACTTATATTCTGTAAGAACTTAAAATCTGATCTTTTGTGTGCAAGCCGTACTCTACACACTAGATTAAATATTATATAGAATATTGGACATCTATGCATAACAAAGAAATGATATCCATACATTGCTCATAAAAATTCTCATAAAATAGAAAATTAATTTTATTAAAATAAAATTAAATACTAAAAATATAGTTTTCAGTATACCATCCCTAACACAACCGATTGTAGGAGATAAAGATGTCGAATTTTAGTTCCTAGATGAGCAGCTTATGGGAATCAAGGACGACAAATGAACTCTGTATTTCGACAGTGCGTCTAATCAGCACGACTATGGAATAGGAGTCCTCCTTGTCACCCTTGACGAGTCACATGTTCCCTTATCTCTGAAGCTCAATTTTGAAGTCACCAATAATCAAGTAGAATATGAAGCATGTTTGGCTGGATAAGAGACTGTCCTAGAATTATAGGCAAAGAAATTGGAAGTGATCGGGCACTTGGCATTGGTGGTTTCACATACAAGAGGAGAATAGAAGGTTAAGGACGAAACTCTAATTCTCTACCACCAAGAACTCGAGAAACTGATACCATGCTTTGAGTTAGTGGTCTTCACCCATGTTATGAGATTGCAAATTAAGTTCGCTGATACCTTGGCTACTCTAGCTTCAATGATCGACATACCATTTGGAGTCAGAATGAGACCATTAGTAATTGAGTAGAAGAGAAAATCGGCATATAAAATGACAACAGTAATCAAAGAAAGTGCAGACAAACCCCCCTAGAACTTTGACATTTAGAATTTCGTACGTAAGGGAGAATGCCGAAAGTACGCCAATAAGAAGGACAAAAGAGTGATAAGGAGACTATCTACACAATTTGTCATTTGTGGGTAAAATTTGTACAAACAAAGGTACTCTAGGGTCAATAATTTATGTGTCAGCAGTGAAGAAGGTCGAGAGTTGATGAAAGGGATAGACGCTGGAGTCCACAAGCCTCACATGAGTGGGAACATGTTAGCCAAGAAAATTCTACGGTGAGGGTATTTTTTTGATGACAATGGAAATAGATTGCATACATTTTGTGCGAAAGTGCCAAAAGTGTCAGATTCATGCAAACCTTATGCATGTTCCCCCATCCTAGCTGTATAACTTAACGTCACCAAGGCCATTATCAGTATAGGGAATCGATGTGATTGGCAGAATAACACCAAGGCTTCGAATGGTCATGAATTCATTTTGGTGGCCATTGATTATTTCACCAAGTGGGTAGAAACTACCTCTTACTTAGTGTTGAGAGCTTCTTATGTTGCCAAGTTTATCAGATAGAATATCATATGCCAATACGGAGTTCCCCACAAGGTTATCTCAAATAATGGGTCACATTCTTAAGGAGAAGTCTTAGACCATTTCAAAGAATATTAGATAGTAGCCCACAAGTCAAATCTGTACCGGCCACAAACCAATGGGGCAATTGAAGCAGCGAACAAGAACATCAAGAAGATTCTATAAAAAATGATCAGTTCGCATTGTGGGGATATAGGACGTTGATTAGAGCTACAACAGGAATCACGTCTTATTCTTTAATGTATAGGATGGAAGCTGTGAGACCCTGTAACGTTTCATTTTTGGTATATATTCATGTTAGGTGTTTTGACGCCTTTATAGTATTTTTGCTTTAATATGCATATCTGTGTTTGATACCTGTTTTGGTTAAACTAAGCATGCGAGGTTGCTTCCCGGGGTTGTAGGGAGTTTCTGTGCGAATTTCGAAAATTCAAAAAAAAAAGAATATTTTGGAGGCCTATAAATATCTGGAGTTAGATATTTTCAAAAGATATTTTCAAAACTTAACTCCTAAGTTTCCTCTAGTTTTCTCTCTGCCTTCTCTCTAACTTCTCGGGGGCCCAGGGCTTAGTTTTTGACGGACCAACAGCCGATCCTTGTTACAGGCATCGTGCTCTACGCATCCATCCGGACGAAATTTGATTTTGACAAAGCTCAGATTTACACGTAGATCGAGGCATCGAGTTTTTGACCCAACGAGGTAGGATCTCAGATTCTACTGCTGTATAAGGGTGCTATATGTAATCTTGTGTTGTTTCACCATTTAAAAATGCATGAAAGGTTAGTTTATGTTTTGAAATGCTGGAGAGGTTAGTTTATGCTTTGAAAAGTTGTGTTTTGGTTCAAATCGTTTTTGGTTGGATGAAACGGGTTTGGTTGGACAAAAGGATTCATGTTTTAAGTGTTTCTTTTTGGTTCCCTTTGTGGATTTGGGCTCGTGTATGTCCGTGGGGTTCAAAAATATGCGAGACGGAGGTTTGGTTTGAGTTTGGGTGTGTTTTGGCTTCAAAATTCAGCAAAAAGGTCAATCCCTTGCGTAGGACCGCTTGAGGGACCGCTCAAGTGGTCTAAGGGGCGATCTTGGGGAGTTATCGGGTTGCCTGACTGCTGGACAGACTGCTCGAGCGGTCTAGCCCGCGGTCTGTTTTCGCTAGTTCAAAACTCATTTTTAAAATTGATGTATCTCTCTCATTCGGACTCGGAATTAGGTCGTTTTTGTGTTCAAGTTGAAGCCCCAGAAGTCCTGTTTCCAATGACACCTCTCTCACCTTAAAATGCTTTTTGTAGATAATGTTATGACCAAAATAGTGAAGGTATGTCAAGATTTTCCAAACCATTTTTCATCCGTTTTCGTAAAATATTTGGGAAAGGTTGTTTTTCATCCTTGTGAGCCCCTTTGATCAAGTTTCTTGTTCCTTGGGAGTTTGTTTGTGGATGTCCATAGTTTTTAAAGGGTGGTGATTTTGAAAACGTGTTTGGAGGTTTGGAGCTAACCTTTGGGGTTGAGTCTCACTTTCTAAAACGTTTGCATGAAAATATGTATGATTTTACATGTTTTAGTTTGATTTTCATGGTTTCATGGATTGGATCTTATGTTTATACAGGTGTTGTATAACTGCTTTTGGAGAAAACATTTTGAAAATATTTTTTTTTGATCTTCTAGTGGTGCATGGATCTATGTACATGTATATTGTGCCTGTTTGAGAAGTATTTTTAGAAGATTATCTAGATGTATCGGGATGACGTGTATTTGGCACGAGTTGCCCTCGGTGTAAGTCCAAAAACGTGCACAGCGTAGGTGCTCTATACCTTCGGGCTTGTCCCCGTAAATTGAGTGGTTGGGTGCTCAGTACCCTCGGGTTTTGGGCCCGTCAATTGAGCTTTACGTTGTGGTGCTCCGTATAGAACCTGTGTGTATCTAACCGGTCCCATGATGTATGGGGATTAGATACTGGACAGGGGTCTATAGTTGCTACCTCTATCGTGTGATGGAGTCTGTACATAGGATCATATTCTTCTTCTTTTCCACGATGGTACATTCCGTGAGGGAACAATGTTTTGATTACTGTTTTTCCTTAATTATGGTGGATTATTTGCAATATTTGCATCGCATGGTTTGAAGGATGAAAATAGGGTTTTATGCTAATAAAACCGTTTTAGGAGACTTTTGCGGTCTGATGGGAAAACTTGGGGTTTGTGAAAAACCTTTTTGGGTTGTGGTTGAGTTTAGCTCCCACTCATATGGTTGCATATTTTCCTACTTTACAGCTTATTATCTATTTCTATTGGGTTTCGAGTCACGGGTGGGAATTTTCTGTAAAACCTTTTTCAGGTGATAATGTGGATGAGGAGTAGCTATGGTGATGCCCCCGGTGGTGGAAGACTTTTATAGTTTTCTTTTGGTATGCCTGTTCTGAAGGCAAGTTTTGTACGCCATAAGGCGATATATTGTACGCATGTTGAACCTGTATGTACTTCTATTTATGAGAGATAGTATCTTTTGTTGGGTATTCCATTGGTTTCAACATGCAGATTTCAATGTATGAAAACCTATATTTTCATATAAAATGGATGTTTGGTGGATTTTCACGTGACCCCGAGTTTGGGGCGTGACAACTTGGTATCAGAGCTCTTGGTTTGAATACCTAAGAGCCATGGAAAAAAGGGTTTATTACCTGGTGAGGTTGATTGCGTTTGCTTGCTTGCATGTGTTTAAACGTTGATTTATAACATGTTAATAGTTTTCTGAGCATGAGAGTTGTGTTTATGTGGGTATGGAGGTTGAATCTCAAGATTGACGAGTCTTGCCTCAGGGTGTTTGGTTTAACATATTTGGAAGCCAAGTTAGAAGCGCGTTTGGCCGACATGTATTCTAGCAAGGAATCTGAATACGTTATCCAAATTGACGAGTCTGTCATGTTAGTTCTCCTCGGTATGTGAGACGTGTTTGCATAATCTTATGTGGCTATATGATAGCATGATTATGTGTTTATGTTACGTAGTAACATGTTCTAGGAAAGCTTATCCTGCTTATATTGCTTCCTATAGAATTATGTCCACGCGAGGAGTGCGGGGTAGGGGTCGTAGCCGAGGCCGTGACCGAGGACGTGCTTATGCTCAGGTTCCGGAGGAAGGGAACATTCCTGCCCCATAGGAATAAGTGGGTGGCACCGATGTTGGCGGCGCTGATGTCGTCCAGGAGATGTTAGCTACTATGAGAGCTATGGCAGAAGCGACCAGGGCTAGTGTGCGAGTTCCTGAGCCAAGGGCTTCTGTAGCTATGCGGGAGTTTCAGCGGTTGGATCCTCCAACCTTTTTTGGGGAGCCGGACCCAAAGGTCGCTACTGAGTGGTTGGAAGTGACCACGACGATCTTCGATACTCTGGATATCGAGGAGGATGCTCTGTTCGTAAAGTTGGCGGCGTTCCAACTACGGGAAGATGAAAGAGAGTTGTGGAAGTTCGCCAAGACCACTGTGGATGACACGTGGGCTACATTCACGAGAGTCTTCTTGGAGAATTACTTCCCGAGGTCTTCGAGGGATACTTAACGAGAGGAGTTTCTTTCTCTTGTTCAGGGGAACTTGTCAGTGGTCCAGTATGAGGCCAAGGTCGCGAATCTATCGCGGTTCGCACCTGCAATGGTATCTATAGAGGAGTTGCGCACTCGGAGGTTTGAGAGGGGACTTCAACCGGCTATCAAGGATAGGGTTGTAGCTCTGGATGTGGAGGTGTATATCAAGCTGGTGGAAGCTGCTATCCGGGTTGAGAACTTATTGGCAGACAGCCGCAGGATTAGAGAGAATGGGAACCAACAGGGCAGTGGGGATACACAGCTCCAGGGGCACAAGAATAAGCGCCGGAGGTCGTCTAGACCTAGTTCTCATTCTGCCGGATCGTCTCAACTGCAGTCGTCTGCACCTACACTTTCAGTGGCCTCGACAGGGAGGCCAGAGCAGAGAGGGTTGATCTGTTATCGCTGTAGACAGCCGGGACATCGTTTAGTTGAGTGCCTGCAGAAGGGTCAGGCTCAGAGTTCAGTGTCCGTCCAGTCACAGGCGAGAGACCCACCTATCTTTTTTGGGTGTGGTCAGTCTGGGCATATTCGTAGATTCTGTACCAGAGAGGGAAATGTTTAGGGCGCGACAGGAACGACAGTTGCTTCATCTGTGCAGAGGCGACAGGCTCCGCAACAGCCAAGGGAACAGACATCGAGGTTTACGGAAGGAGGTGCTTCGGCACAGTCGGTGAGGCAGCCATCGACTCAAAGTTATGGTGGGTAGACCAGACCACCGCAGGCCAGGGCTTATGATCTTGCTGATCGCAGTGCTTCCAAGGCACCAGTGGTGGCTGATGCCGCTATTACACCAGCCATGATCAGAGGTACTCTTCTATTCTTTAGATCATGGGCCAGTGTTCTCATCGATACGGGAGCATCACATTCTTTCATTTCCTCTACTTTTTGCATCTGCATTGGGGTTGAAAATGGACTGGTTGGGTAGTACCTTGTATGTGGAGACCCAGTTAGTGGGAGTGTGACGTTGAGTCTTGTTTGTAGATCCTGCATACTGGAGGTCGCCGGTCATTGTTTAGAGTTTGATTTCATCATTCTAGACATGACCACGTTTGATGTCATCCTAGGGATGGACTGGCTGACTGTCTACCGTGCCTTTATAGACTGTGAGCGACGGAGGGTGTCGATCTGTACACCGGATGGTGACTATTTTCACTTTGTGGGTGATCGGGATAAGGGCTTGAGGTCTATGCCCGATGCCACTCGGGTTCGAGGAGATTTAGGTTTTCTCTTTTTTGCGCTCAGGTTGGATGAACCAGTTGGAGTTTGAGGGGTGTTACCCCATGTGGTGTGCGACTATCCGGATGTCTTCCCTGATGATCTGTTTGAGTTGCCACCGAGCCGAGATGTAGAATTCTCCATTGATCTTGTTCCGGGAGCTGCTCCCATCTCTATGCCATCGTATCATTTTGCACCGGCTGAGTTAAAAGAACTCAAGGTGCAGCTACAGGAGTTGCTCGACAAAGGGTTTGTTTGTCCGAGTACATTACCGTGGGGAGCTCCAGCGCTCTTTGCAAAGAAGAAGGATGGTTCGTTGCGGTTGTGTATAGACTACAAGAAGTTGAACCAAGTGATGGTGAAGAACAAGTACCCGATGCTGAGGATTGATGACTTGTTTGATCAGTTGAGGGGGTCGCGCTTCTTTTCAAAGATTGACTTGAGGTTAGGGTATCACCAGCTGAGGATTAGGGACGAGGACATAGCGAAGACTGCTTCTCGGACTCGCTATAATCACTACGAGTTTTTGGTTATGCCGTTCGGCTTGACGAACGCGCCTGCTACATTTATGGGTCTGATGAACCATATCTTTCACCCTTATCTGGACAGTTTTGTAGTCGTGTTCGTGGATAACATTCTTGTCTATTTGCCCACGAGAGAGATGCACGAGGAGCATCTGCATGTGATTTTACAGCTTCTTAGAGAACATCGCTTGTATACGAAGTTTGAGAAGTGTGAGTTCTGGATGACAGATGTGAGATTTCTTGGACACGTGGTGTCAAGGGATGGGGTATCGGTAGACTCATCCAAGACGGATGCAGTGACAGATTGGCAGCGATCGAGGAACGTCTTTGAGATTCGTAGTTTTCTGGGTCTAGCAGGATATTATCGGCGGTTTGTACAGGACTTCTCTAGACTTGTAGCACCGATGATGCGCTTAATGCGGAAGGGAGTCTCGTTTGTGTGGAGCGAATCCTATGAGTTAGCTGAAGAGGAGATTGACCAGTGCACCTGTGCTGATTATTCCCGAGCGAGGTTTGGGTTACACTGTGTACTGCGACGCTTCACATGAAGATTTGGGTTGCGTGCTGATGCAGGAAGACAAGGTTGTAGCTTATGGTTCCCGACAGCTGAAGACACACGAGAGGAACTACCCGACACATGATCTGGAGTTGGTAGTCGTGGTCTTTTCCTTGAAGACATGGCGTCACTATCTTTATGGAGAACATTTCGAGGTCTTCTCTGATCACAAGAGCCTAAAGTACTTGTTTTATCAGAAGGATTTGAATCTTCGCTAGCGATGATGGATGGAGTTGTTGGAGGACTACGACTGTGAGTTGTAGTACCATCCGGGTAAGGCAAACATTGTAGCTGATGCACTTAGCAGGAGATCTCACGGTTTGGTAGCTGCGTGGCTATACGAGAGTGGGACATGCTTGGAGATGTTGCGGAGTTTGATCTATGTCTCGAAGAGACAGAGGGAGGTGCGACCTTATACTCAGTAGCTTCATACCCCGCGTTGATTGCAGGCGTGTCAGAGGCTCAGCTGATTGATCAGGAGCCTCAGATGATACAGGACCGCATTGCTAGCGGGACAGACACAGTAGGATGGGTGGTGGGTTTAGATCAGAGTCTGAGGTTGTCAAGGCGATTGTTTGTGCCAGTGTCGTGCCGTGCTGAGGTGCTACATGAGTTTCATCACTCACGTCTTGTAGTCCATCCGGGAGGCACGAAGATGTACCACGATCTACGCCGTCAGTTTTGGTGGACGGGAATGAAGAGGGATGTGATCCGATTCGTTTCTCGTTGCTTTACTTGTCAGCAAGTGAAGGTGGAACAGTAAAGACCTGCAGGATTGTTGCAGCCGTTGCCTGTATTTGAGTGGAAGTGGGAGAATGTCACTATAGATTTTGTGTCAAGACTTCCACGCTCGTCGAAGGGAGATGATGCTGTTTGGGTTATAGTGGATAGGATGACGAAGTCAGCAGATTTTCTTCCCAATCGAGTGAGAGATTCAGTGGCCAGATTGGGTAGGTTATATGTTCAGGAGATAGTCCGACTACATGGAGTACCTGTGGCTATTGTTTCTGATCGAGACCCGCGCTTTACATCGCGCTTTTGGAAGAGTCTTCAGGTGGCCTTGGGGACGCGCTTGACTTTTAGTATAGCTTTTCATCCTCAGAACGACGGTCAGTCAGAGAGGACCATTCAGATCGTGGAGGACATGCTAAGAGCCTGTGTGCTTGATTTTTGGGGTTCTAGGGAGGATCATCTATCATTGGTAGAGTTTGCATACAACAACAACTATTTGTCGAGTATTGGAATGGCATCGTATGAGGCTCTATGTGGTAGACTGTGTAGATCACCAGTTTGTTGGACAGAGGTGGGAGAGACCGCTGTTTTGGGACCCGACTTGGTGCGTGAAACGACTGAGGTGATTACAGTGATTCGTCAGCAACTGGTAACAGCTTAGAGCCGCCAGAAGAGTTATGCTAATCAAAGGAGGAGACCATTAGAGTTTGCCATGGGAGACCATGTGTTTTTGAAGGTCTCGCCACACAGAGGGTTGATGAGATTTGGTCGTAGCGGGAAGCTATCACCACATTTTATTGGACCGTTCGAGATCTTGGAAAGGATTGGGGCGGTAGCATATCATCTGGCTTTGCCACCTCAATTGGCATCTGTACATAACGTGTTTTACGTGTCCATGCTTCGGAGGTATGAACCTGATCCTTCACATGTTTTGAATTGGACCGAGCTGCGAGTTGAGGAGCATATCACGTATGAGGAACGCCCGGTGAAGATTCTGGATAGAAAGGAACAAGTGTTGCGGGGGAGAACTATTGCGTATGTCAAGGTTCTGTGGCTTCATCATGGGGTTGAAGAAGCGACAAGGGAGCTTGAGTCTGGGGTTCGTGAGAGATACCCAGAGTTGTTCACCTCGTGACCTGATAGTGAATTTCGGGGGAAAAATTCCTTAAGGGGAGAGAGTTGTGAGACCCTGTAACATTTCATTTTTGGTATATATACATGTTAGGTGTTTTAATACCTTTTTAGAATTTTTGCTTTAATATGCATATCTGTGTTTCGATGCTTGTTTTGATTAAATTGAGCATACGGGGTTGCTTCCCGGGATTATAGAGAGTTTCTGTGCGAATTTCAAAAATTCAAAAAAAAAGGATATTTTGGAGACCTATAAATATCTGGAGTTAGATATTTTTAAAAGATATTTTCAAAACTTAACTCCTAAGTTTCCTCTAGTTTTCTCTCTGCCTTCTCTCTAACTTCTCGGGGGCCCGGGGCTTTGTTTTTGACGGACCAACAGCCGATCCTTGTTATAGGCATCGTGCTCTACGCATCCATCCTGACGGAATTTGATTTTGACGAAGCTCGGATTTTTACGTAGATCGAGGCGTCGAGTTTTTGACCCAACGAGGTAGGATCTCAGATTCTACTGTTGTATAAGGGTCCTATAAGTAATCTTGTGTTGTTTCACCGTTTAAAAATGCATGAAAGGTTAGTTTATGTTTTGAAATGCTTGAGAGGTTAGTTTATGCTTTGAAAAGTTGGGTTTTGGTTCAAATCGTTCTCGGTTGGATGAAACGGGTTTGGTTGGACAAAAGGATTCATGTTTTAAATGTTTCTTTTTGGTTCCCTTTGTGGATTTGGGCTTGTGTATGCCTGTGGGGTTCAAAAATATGCGAAACGGAGGTTTGGTTTGAGTTTGGGTGTGTTTTGGCTTCAAAATTCCGCAAAAAGGTCAGTCCCTCACGTAGGACCGCTTGAGGGACCGCTCAAGCGGTCTAGGGGGCGGTCTTGGGGAGTTCTCAGGTTGCCTGACTTCTGAACAAACCGCTCGAGCGGTCTAGCCCGCGGTCTGTTTTCGCTAGTTCAAAACTCATTTTTAAAATTGATGTATCTCCCTCATCCGGACTCAGAATTAGGTCATTTTTGTATTCAAATTGAAGCCCCGGAAGTCCTCTTTCCAATGACACCTATCTCACCTTAAAATTATTTTTTTAGATAAATTTATGACCAAAATAGAAAAGGTATGTCACGATTTTCCAAACCATTTTTCATCCATTTTTGGCTAAATGTTTAGGAAAGGTTGTTTTTCTTCCTTGTGAGCCCCTTTGATCAAGTTCCTTGTTCATTGGGAGTTTGTTTGTGGATGTCCATAGTTTTAAAAGGGTGGTGGTTTTGAAAACGTATTTGGAGGTTTGGAGCTAACCTTTGGGGTTGAGTCTCACTGTCTAAAACGTTTGCATGAAAATATGTATGATTTTACATGTTTTAGTTTGATCTCCATGGTTTCATGGATTGGATCTCATGTTTATACATGCGTTGTGTAACTGCTTTTGGGGAAAATATTTTGAAAATGTTTTGTTTTGATCTTCTAGTGGTGGATGGATTTATGTACATGTATATTGTGCCGGTTTGAGAAGTGTTTTTAGAAGATTATCTAGATGTACCAGGATGACGCGTATTTGGCACGAATTGCCCTCGATGTAAATCCAGAAATGTGCGCAGCGTAGGTGCTCTATACCTTCGGGTTAGTCCCCATAAATTGAGTGGTTGGGTGCTCAGTACCCTCGGGTTTTGGGCCCGTCAATTGAGCTTTACGTTGTGGTGCTCCGTATAGATCCTGTATGTATCTAATCGGTCGCATGATGTATGGGGATTAGCTACTGGACAGGGGTCTATAGTTACTACCTCTATCGTGTGTTGGAGTCGGTACATAGGATCATATTCTTCTTCTTTTCCACGATGGTACATTTCGTGAGGAAACAATGTTTTGATTACTGTTTTTCCTTAACTATGGTGGATTGTTTTCAATATTTGCATCGCATGGTTTAAAGGATGAAAACAGGGTTTTATGCTAATAAAACCGTTTTGGGAGACTTTTGCGGTGTTATGGGAAAACTTGGGATTTGTGAAAAATCTTTTTGCGTTGTGGTTGAGTTTAGCTCCCACTCATATGGTTGCATATTTTTTTGCTTTACAGCTTATTACCTGTTTCTATTGGGTTTCGGCTCACGGGTGAAAATTTTCTGTAAAACCTTTTTCAGGTGATAATGTGAATGAGGAGTAGCTAATGTGATGCCCGCGATGGCGGAAGACTTTTATAGTTTTCTTTTGGTATGCTTGTCTTGAAGGCAAGTTTTGTACGCTATAAGGCGATATATTGTACGCATGTTGAATCTGTATGTACTTCTGTTTATGAGAGATAGTATCTTTTGTTGGGTATTTCATTGGTTCCAACAGGCGGATTTCAATGTATGAAAACCTATATTTTCATATAAAATAGATATTTGGGGGATTTTCACGTGACCCCGGGTTTGGGGCGTGACAGAAGCTATACTTCCCATTGAATTGGAAATTCCTTCGCTAAGAGTAATGGCTGAGATTAACATCCCAAAGACAGAATAGAAGAGGAACTGAGTGGAGGACCTACTCTTGTTTAATGAAAGAAGACTGTAGGCCTTATTCCACATACATGGGTATCAAAGAAGGATAGTTAGAGCATTCAACAAAAAGGTCAAGACCCGATACCTACGAGAAGGCAACTTGGTTCATAAGGAAATTAAGGCTCCTGTTTTTGATCGATAGGGCAAGTTAAAACCTAATTGGGCCGACCCGTATTTGATCAAGAATATTATGACCGGTGGTGCAGTAATTCTCATGGACTTAGATGGCAATTCATTTTTCACCCCAATCAACCTAGCCCGGCTCAAGAAGTATTACCCTTGAGAGAAAATTAAAATAAAATATAAAGCTCGCTAGGTTAAAAATAAAAAAGACGACCTAGGTAAAAGTTAGAGCAGTCCGCAAGGTTAAAAATCTAAACGGACGACCTTGCCAAAAGCTAGGGCACTATAAAATAAGAGTGTTAATATCTAGAATGAACCAAGTCTGAACTACATTATGACCTGATTCCATTTCTTGGGATACGTAGACAATTTCTTTCAAGAAGTTCAACCACATCTTTTGCTTAAGCCATCTTTGAATCCAAGTAATGATCAATGTAAATTTGTCTTTGAATTTTGATAATAAAGTCATTCACATTTGCAAAAATAAAAGAAAGTTTATATATTTTGAAACCTTTTTAGATAAAAGTGGGAGATTTTCATTACTTTTGCTTTAACTACAAGTTTTGAAAATAAAGGGTAGGCACGCAAGTCCCAAACACTAAATAAAAAAAGAGAAAACTACAAAATCCTAAAAATAAAATAGATTTTTTAGATCTTCCTTCTCTTTGCTACTTGTTCTGCTCTCCCTTCTTTGTTTCCACTCTCCTTCTTCTGAACCAGCCGCGCCTTATACTCTTTTGAGAGCTCAGTGTGCTGCAGCTTCTGCATCTACATCATGGAACGAGACGGTCAAGCCTCTTGACACCTTGCTAGGAATGGAGCCTGAAGAAGGGATGAGTACATATGTCCCTATACCCGGCTGAACACAGTCTTACTCTAACTGAATTGTCGCATGATCCAGTTAGGATAGTAGAAGGTGGACAGCCTCAGGCTGATCTACAAGTCACCTGGATGATCCATAGTAGTTAAAGTCATGCTAGAAATCTGCCACTAAGGGCATTGCCAGGTGATGTCTTTTCTGTTAGGGAGGAAAGATACTATCTCTCAACCACCTCAGTAGTGCATATCGGGTAGAAAGGACGGTGGACACAGGCAGCGGCATTGTACCTATCTGAAGCTGGTTCCTATAGAAGATTTAGCTTCTCCATCAAGAAAAGGAGAGATATGCAGAAAAATAAAGAGATAAAGTAGAAAAATGAGAGAAGAGCAGTAAAATTCGAGAGATATTAGCAAAAGGAGAGAATCGTGGTAAAAATCGAGAAATATTAGCGAAAGGAGAGGAAAGCAAAAAAATGAGAAATTTGAATGAAACCTGAAGAATAAGAAGAGGACTGCAGGCAATGGTGGTAAGCACACCCCAATGAATGGCATCCAGGCCAATCAAGGTCTCTGCATGTATCACCAGAACAAAGCCCTTTCCCACCGACATCTAACTAGCAATATCAACCAGTAGGGAACTAACTCTGCCGTCAGGAGAGACGAGGAGATAGCGAGCCAGAAGGCAGAAGCATGAGGCGTATCGGCGCTATAATTGAAAGCCAAAGTCAGCAAGGTCACCGTTGGGACAAAATCTATTAATGATCTTAGGGATGTCAAGGTAGTCATCAAAAGAGATGAGAGAAGCCTCATTATTGGATAAATTGCAGAGCCACATTGTCTACTTTTGATAGGATAGAAAAGGAGATGGCATTGCCACGAGTTTTTGCGAAATAAGATACAGGGTGGCAACGAACTACTCCACAGTGGGGCATAACTTCTCAAAGCCGAAGCGAAAAACATGAGCCCATGGATTCCAAAGCTGTGTAGCAGGCCTCAGCAAAGACTAGTTGATTCTGACGACCCTCAAAGAGAATAGGGAGCTAATGCCGAAAGACGCAAAGTTGAGGCGTTCGATGGTTGAGAACCCATCCATCCATGTGGACAGGGTGTTAGGGTTGGTATACTAAAAATAGTATTTAATTTAATTTTAATAAAATTATTTTTTTTATTTTATGAGAATTTTTATGAGAAATGTATGTATATCATTTCTTTAATGTTATGCATGAATATCCAATATTGTGTACAGTATTTAATATGGTATGTAGAGTACGACTTGTACACAGAAGATCAGATTTTAGGTTTTTACAGAATATAAGTTTTATATTTAGTTGAGATAGAAATGGACATACCATCGGTACGACTGTAGCATAGAGTTTTAGTAAGCCTGCCTTAGTTATGGAGAACAAATAATAGCGTCGCCTAATATTCCGACTCTCTGTGCTAGTACACTTTGTGTGTATTGAACGGAACACATTGGGATAATTAATTTTATACTGACGATATAAATTAATTTACGCACCAAGATTATTATGAACAGTGCTTTTATTCTTAATTTTAAAATAATTATTGATTTGCATATATTTAATATTCGTTGTTTTAATTCATTAGAGGGTGGGATCTTATATGAGTTTATATTACTGGTGAGTTGGATAGCGGTATTATTTATATGGTGAATATTAATTATTGATGGAATCCACATTTCGAAAGATCGGGATTGACGATACCCCCTTAAAGATACTTATAAGTTTTGACCGAGCCAAATCTTACAGGTGGATTTGATTATCCGGCAATCAAAAAAGTTAAACGGAAGGGTTTAAGGAATTACAAGATGTCGATTAAATGAAACTATCTATAATTAAATTTAATTGGCCGGTATTAGAAATCTTAACGTGGGAATAAATGTTAAGCATTTAATAATAAGAGCTCAATGCAAGAAGATTTAGAGATTATGCGTTATAGTGCAATTATAGTTATTTAGTGGTGTGAATTGTACTTCAGTGTTTTATAAAAATTGCAGAAGCCGCTGCTAGTTTTCCATAATTACAGATACTTCTATGAGATTTGCTTAATTACAAAAATTACTAATGGGCGTCAATGTTTCACTGGAAGTCTTACTCATAATTACTTCATAGGTTCCTGCTGCAGTCTTATAAATATGCGGGTAGGCTAAACCAGTTTCATAACTTGTCTTTGAAAACTAAAGCTGTTCAGGTTCTGTCGGTACGAGTTCTTGATAAATTGTAACCCACACTACATTCAAGAATCGCATAAGGGAATATAGTAAAAGATCTTATAAGTGCTTCAGCTCAGAATAAAAACGTAGTTGAAGATTTGACTCGTAAAAGGTATTTATCTAAATTAAATTTGATTGCACGGGTTTATATTTTGAATCATTTGACATTAAAAGTTTTATCTAGAGCCCGTTTCGGCGTTTGCCCGTCCAATTAATTTTTAACCAAAAATTATTTGCAAAAATAATAATCTTAGCAGTTTTGCCTCCAACAATTGATATCAAAGCCATTTTATTTTTTGTTTACAATTTATCAGGACCGAATATTTTAGAACTGTGCTAACTTAGTTTTGCAGGTGTTTTAATCCCAGTTTTATGATTGTCTTTTATTTTATGTTTGATTGAATGTGGGGATAATGATTATTTTTTTTAATCACGGGGGTTGACGGTGATAGATCGAATGTGAATCTTTAGGACATAGGATCGATGTAATAGCTAGTTATTTATTTTTAAATATCTATTTAGATTATTTAAGAATAAGTTGAATATATCCAAGAATACGAAAAACAGGCGACGGCACCAACGGTGGTTTCAGGAGTTTTGGGCCACAGATCGCGGTGGTTTTTCTACGGTTTTGACTTATTTTCCAGCAGCTTTCTTTTTTTCTTTTTTCTTTTTGCATAGTTTAGGCTTAAAAACAGTATTAAACATAGTCTCGAAAATTGCAAAAAAAACTACATAAAAAACAGGCTTGCCGGCGGCGATTTTGGGTCATTTTTCTATTATTTTTTTGATATTTTTGAGACTAATTTTAAACAGGTCTTTTCGTATAAAATACCAATAAAATACTACTGGAAAAATAGTCTAAAAGGTGAAAAAAACAGGGCAGCGGAAGCGGTTTGCCGGCGGCGGCGGCAACAACCTTCGGGGCTATTTTTTGAGATTTTTTCGAATTTTTTTCGAGACATTTTTCGAAGCAACATGTTGCTAGATATTTGAAAAAAATTTTCAAAAAAAATGGGCGCAAAAGAAGTATTGGAAAAAGCCCAAACAAGGCACTATTTGGGGCAACAGCGTTGGTGGTGCGGCGACAGTGGTTTCAGGCAGTTTTCGAGCTAATTTTTTAACAAAAAAATATTACTTTTCAAGTGTTTTTTTTTATATAAAAATTATCAAAAATGGAGCTCAGATGAGGCGGCAAAAGCTGCCTGATGGTGGCGGCACAAGGCGACGCCGGCTGGCTGGTGGTGGCCGGCGGTGGCCGGCGATATTGAGCTGGTCCGATGCTGTTTTTTGGTTGTTTTTTGCTATGTTCGAGATTGATATATGATATATTTATATATCATACAGTATCAGGAAATCTTGATGCAATTGGGACACTAGAATCAGAGACGAACAATGATTGATGCAGCTTATCTTCAATAGGAATTTGAAACTCACGAGAGTTTCTTTTTAATCATAAAACCAAGATATATGTATATCATGTTTATATATATGAACTGAGTGGATGATTGCATATTGTTTTATATTTTACCTGTTAATTTAATTAATTTAGAAATTTAATTTTAATTAAAATATTTTGTAATAGAAAATAAAATTAAGTTTTTTTAATTAATTAATTTTAATTAAATGAAAAAAATTTAGATATTTTATTTTATTTTATAAAATATCACGTTTAATGATCATTTTTCATAAAATCGAATATCTTGAAAAGACGTGAGAATTAATTTCAAATTTTTAATTAATTAAATGAAAAAAATGTTTAATCGAAATAAATTATTATTTTTTGAAAAATATGAAATAGAAAATAAAATAAATAAATGTCTTTAATTAATACCTTAGCTGGAAAGTTTAAAGAAAAAATTTTGTATTTATTAAATTTTATTTGAGACACATTTAAACACGAAAAGATTATTTGCTAAACTGGATTTTTAGAATCGTGTACACAAGAAGATATTTGATTCTTTCAGATCGCGTGGTTTTCGAAATTAATAAATTTATTTTAAATAAACGGATTTTTATAACCCTAAAAAATGTTTTAAAAATCTAAGTGAGAGAGAAAATTTATTCACGGATAAATTCTGCGGTCTTCATCACCAGTTCATAGGTAATACAATTAAACCCTGCATGTTGGTAGTAAGGCCTTCCTCCACATCAGACAGATTAATTGCGGTATCGCTAGTACAAACCTCCTTTAAGAATAATTTTGGATAATTGTTAGTTTGGATCACTTCTCAATCTGAATGGTTCATTACGAAGTGATTGATTTAAAATTAGGTGATGGTTAATACTTAGTTATATATAATAGTATCATCTTCATCTGAGTCACTGCTATTATATACTGGACCAAAACTATGTCAGCTATTTAATTTTACTTGGCAGTATCAGTTGCTTAGATAATAAAATTAATAAGAATTAGCCTGTCTAGTCATATGATGAATAGTAGACATCCTCCCATCAAGGTATGTTGTTCACAGGATACCAAACTGCAGGCGAATTTATTTTAAAATGGTAGAGGGAACCAAATTAAAATAAATTTAAAGTTTTGTTCATTATAATTAACAGTATTTTTAATTATGTGATTCTCAAGATTAAAGTGGCTTTCAACCCACTCGCTTCAATACTCAAAGAAAACAAACTTACGGGATCAAATTATGTTGACTGAAAATAAAACTTGGACATTGTCTTAACTATCGTGGATTACAAGTTTGTATTAATTGAGATATGTCCACCAGAACCTGATGTGGAGGCGAACGAATAGGAAACCAAGGCCCATCAGAAGTCGCATAAAGCTGATCAGATGGCTCGTTGTTACATTTTGCCTTCAACGTTAAATGTTTTGCAGTATCAGTATTAGTTTATGCACAGTGCCTATGACATGATTATGAACCTCAAAAAAATATTTGGGGATCAAAATCATGCTGTTAGGCAGGTGGCCATGAAGTCTCTAATGAATGTAAACATGGCTGAAGGCACCCCAATTAGGGATCATATTCTGAAGATGATCAGTCTTCTGAATGAACTGGAGATCCTTAGAGCTGAGATTGACGAAAAAACCCAGGTCGATATCATACTCCAGTCACTGCTTGAAAGTTTTAAGCAGTTTTTCCTGAACTACACCATAAACAAGCTTAGCATTTCATTGGCAAAACTTCTTAAGAAACTTCAAGCAGCCGAGGGTGTTCTTAGGAAGCCAGGTTCTGTGTATGTGGTTAAGAACGGTTCTTCATCTAAGCCGAAGGGCAAGAAGAAGAAAAAGATTCAGACACAGGGAGGCACAGCTCCAAAAGCAGTTAAAGGACCCAAGCTAGTGTGAAGAAGCCGAGAGGCAAGTGCTATCACTGTAACCAGTTTGGGCATTAAAAAAAATAGTGTCTAATTTTTTTCAGTAAAAAAAACAAACTAAGAAATTTTTGTTCAATTGTAGTTGAAACATATTTAGTGGTGTTATCTACCGATGCATGGTGTATAGATATGGGAACCACTAATCATGTCTGCAATTCTTTGTAGGGGTTCTAGAAAACTAGGTAGCTCCGTGATGAAAAAATATATCTGCACATGGACAATAATACATGGGTGGCAGCAGTTACAGTAGGAGATGTCACTCTCAATTTTAGTAGAGATAGGACACTTTTTCTGAAAGATTGTCTTAATGTACCTTTGATTAGAAGAAATTTAATTTCAGTCTCGAGCTTAATAAAGAACAAATATTCTATTCATTTTTGTGACTCTGTGATTGTGAAAAAAAAATATTTTATTTGTTCTGATACATTGGTAGGTAATCTGTATCTCCTATTTCTCTTGTACTGCAACTAACTGAAATGAATAATACATCTAATTTGCCATATAAGAAAAAGTTTTCTTCTTTAGTTAACCAAACATTTCTTTGGCACTTACGCTTGGGTCATACTAATCTAAAAAGGATAATCAGATTGGTAGTAGATAGACCTTTGAGTTCATTGGAAGTGGAGGCACTTCTAGTCTATAAATCTTGCTTAGAGGGTAAGATGACCAAGAGGCCCTTTTCGGCCAAAGGCTATAGAGCTAAAGAACTGTTGGAGCTGGTTTATTCTGATGTGTGTGGTCCTATAACAATTCAGGCTAGAGGTGGCTTTGAGCACTCCGTTAGTTTCATTGATGACTACTCAAGGTATGGATACATTTACCTGATGCACCTTAAGTCTAAATACTTTGAGAAATTTAAAAAATTCAAGACGGAGGCAGAGAAGGGTCTGGGTAAAAGTATCAAATCATTACGATCCGACCATGGTGGGGAGTACATCTTTAGAGAGTTTAGAGACTATTTATCTTCAGAAGGGATTACTTACCAGTTGACTACACTTGGCACTCCGCAGCAGAATGGTGTAGCAGAAAGAAGAAATATGACTTATATAGAGATGGTTAGGTCTATAATGTGTTATTCAGGTTTACCCAATTCGTTTTGGGGACTCGCATTTGGGATGACAACTTCCATTTTGAACTTGGTACCTTATAAATCAGTACCATTTACTCCCACAGAATTGTGGATCGGACGTAAGCCTAGTTTGAAACACATTCGGATTTAGGGGTGTCCAACACATGTGCTGAAAGGGAACACGGGTAAGTTGAAACTGAGAACATAAGTCTCTTTCTTTGTGGGGTATCCCAAGGGAATGAATGGTGGTCTGTTTTACAATCCTAAGGATTAGAAGGTCATTGTTAGCATCAATGTCCTATTCTTGGAAAAGGATTATATTATGAATCACAGGCCCAATAACAAAATTATTCTGGAAGAACTGAATGGATATATCAGTAGAACGGAAGAGGAACCATAAGTCACTGATATTTTATTACCTCGTCGTAGTGGGAGGAATATCGGGACAGGTGCAAATCAAGAACATGGTGCTGATGTATAGGGTTCAGATTCTGCACAGCGTGTTATTACTAGTACACAGACACAGGTAGTACCTCATCGTAGTGGGAGGGTTGTTCATCAACCTGATCAGTATATGTTTTTGAGAGAGTCTTTTGATAAGATCTCGATAGAACTAGATACCGAGCCTTGTAACTATAATGAAGCACTTTAGGACAAAGATGAAGATCTTTGGCAAAGGGTTATGAATTCAGAGATAGAATCTATGTATTCTAATCAGGTCTAGAAATTTATAGAACCACCTGAAGGAATAAAACCCATTAGATGCAAGTGGATCTACAAGAGGAAGAGAGGAGGAGACAGAAAGGTTAAAACCTTCAAAGCTAGGCTTGTTGCTAAAGGGTTCACTTAGAAAAAAAGAATCGATTATGAGAAAACCTTTTTGTCGGTAACCATGATTAAGTCTATTCGAATTCTCTTATCCATTGTCGCTCATTCCGATTACGAAATTTAGAAAATGGATGACAAGACAGCTTCCTTTAATGAAAGTCTTGATGAGTGTATCTATATGATACAACCAGACGGATTCATTACAATGGGCCAGAAACACATGTTGTGTAAGCTTAGGAGATCTATTTATGGATTTAAGCAGGCATCAAGGTCTTGGAACACTCGGTTTAATCAAGCCATAAAGTCTTATGGTTTTGATCAGAGTTTGGATGAATCCTCTGTGTACAAGAAGCGTGACAGAAGTGTGGTGATTTTTCTAGTACTTTATGTAGACGATATCTTGCTCATCGAAAACGATGTGGGGCATTATCTACGGTTAAAGTATCGTTATTTGGACAGTTCGATATGAAAGATTTGGGAGAAGCTAGTCACATTCTTGGGATCAAGCTCCTGCGAGATCAAAAACAAAGGATATTGGGCTTATCACAAGCAAAGTATATCGATGATATTCTTGTTCGTTCTAGCATGTAAGATTTCAAAAAAAGGTTTCTACCTTTCAGGCATGGAATTACTCTATTCAAGGATCAGTGTCCTAAGACACGTGATGAGATAGAGAAGATGAAGGTAGTTCTTTATGCTTCGGTAGTAAGAAGCATCATGTATGCTATACTTTGCACTAGACCCGATATCTGCTTTGTCGTTGGCATGGTTAGCAGATATCAGTCTAATCCAAGACAAGAACATTGAACCGTGGTAAAGAATATAATCAAGTCACTGAAAAAGACTAAGGATTATATGTTGATTTACCAGACAGACAGTCTTGTACCTTTATGGTAAACATACACAAATTTTCTGTCTGATAAGGATTCCCGTGAGTCTACCTCAGGATATGTGTTTACCTCAAGATTTGTGTTGACCTTAG
The DNA here is from genome assembly GCA_032270985.1 of Heliamphora pulchella. Classification (NCBI taxonomy): domain Eukaryota; kingdom Viridiplantae; phylum Streptophyta; class Magnoliopsida; order Ericales; family Sarraceniaceae; genus Heliamphora; species Heliamphora pulchella. The sequence goes on from JAULJZ010000026.1 coordinate 37,404, forward strand.
GAGGTGGAGTTATTAGTTGAAAGAGTATCAAGCAGTCCTGCATTGCTAATTTCACCATGGAGGACGAGTACGTAGTAGCTTCTAAAGCAGCCAAGGAGGCTGTTTGGCTCAGGAACTTTCTGTTGGATCTAGAGGTGATCCGTTCAGTTCAGTTGGCTATTACACTTTATTGTGACAATAGCGGAGAGGTTGCAAACCCGAAGGAGCCAAGGGTCCACAAGAAAGGAAAGTACATTGAGCGTAGGTATCACCTGATACAAGAAATTATATAGAGAGGTGATGTTGCTGTGATCAAGATTGTATCAGGAGACAACCTTACAGATCTTTATACAAAAAGCTTACTGGCTAAGACTTTTGATAGTCATGTAGAGGTCATGGGAGTCAGATGTATGGTAGCATTGTTTTGAGTATAAGTAAGAAATTGTTAGGATTGGTATACTGAAAAATATGTTTTTAGTATTTAATTTTATTTTAATAAAAATAATTTTTTTATTTTATGAGAATCTTTATGAGGAATGTATGCATATCATTTCTTTAATATTATGCATGGATGTCCAATATTCTGTATAGTATTTATTCTGGTGTGTAGAGTATGGCTTGCACATAGAGGATTAGATTTTAGGTTCTTGCAGAATATAAGTTCTATATTTAAAGTTTAGATAAAAATGGACATACTATTGGTATGACTATAACACAGAGTTTTAGTAGGCTTGTCTTGGTTATGGGGAATAGATAATAGCATCGTCTATTGTTTCGACTCTCCGTACTAGTACACTTTGTGTGTATTGAATGGAACACATTGGGATAATTAATTTTATACTACTATATAATTTAATTTACACTCCAAAGTTATTCTGAACAGTGCTATGCTCTTAATCTTGAACTAATTATTAATTTGCATATATTTAATATTTGTTGTTTTGATTTATTAGAGCGTGCAATCTTATGTAGTTCTATATTCCCGACGAGTTGGATAGTAGTATTATTTATAAGCTAAATATTAATTATTGACGAAATTAACGTTCCGAAAGATCGGGATTGACGATACCCCCTTAAGGAAGCTTATATCTTTTGACTGGTCCAAGCCCTACAGGTGGATTTGATTATTCGGTGATCAAATAAATTAAGCTGAAGGGCTTAAAAAATTACAAGATGCCGATTAAATTTAATTATCAGTAATTAAATTTAATTGGCGTGTATCGGGAATCTTAACGTAGGGAGAAATGATAATCATTTAATAACAAGAGCTCAATGCAAGAAGAACTTGAGGTTATGGGTCGGAGTGTAATTATAGTTCTTTAGTAGTATGAACTGTAATTCAATATTTTATGAAAATTGCAGAAATCGTTGCTAGTTTTCCATAAGCGCAGATATCGCAATGGGGTTTGCTTAATTGTAAAAATCGTTGATGAGTGTCTGTGTTCCACTAGAAGTCTTACTCATAATCACTTCACAGGTCTCAACTGTAACCCTATAAATATGTGGGTAAACTGAACCAGTTTCATAACTTGTCTTTCAAGACTAAAGCTGTCCAAGTTCTGCCGGTACAAGTTCTTGATAGATTATAGTCCACACTATATTCAAGAATCGTATAAGAAAATATAGTAGACGGTCTGACAGGGACTTCAACTCGGAATCAAAAACATAGTTGAAGATTTGACCGATAAAAGGTATTTTTTTAATTAACTTTGGTTACATGGGTTTTTATTTTGATCGTTTAAAATTGAAAGTTTTATCTGGAGCATGTTTCGGCATTTGCCCGTCCGGTTAGTTTTTAACTAAAAATCATTTGCAAAAATACTGATCTTGATAGTTTTGACGTCACGACTGTAACCTTTGGTTAGGCCACAATCTTTCATTCTTTGCGACCTAATTGTTCACTTGTGAAATTCCATATGGTCGCCACCTTCTAATCTTGTGCCCGTAACCTTCAAAGGTTGCGAGTGTACTTTTTCATGTACTTTCTTGTACCTTTTTGTTTTCCTTTGCTTATTTGAAAAATTCTTTATCTTTTCTTTCGAGTGTTTAAACATTGTTGCAGTTAGATAAGTTATCTATTTTGTTAAGAATAAATGTAAAAATTTTATACACAGTTTAGCTTATGACTTGGAACTTGTATCATGCATTTTACAGCTAAGACAATTAAAATAATAAAAGAAAGCTTTTCATGTAAAAGTTAAAGATAAAAATATTTTCATAGGTAAATAAAAAATAGAACATTCGAAGGCCTAAATGCATGTGGAAACTGCGGGCACCTTGGCCCTTCATCAAAAAATTGAACACGCAGGCCCAAAAGACTAAATGTTATTAAGATATGGAATAAATAGTATCGCTCATTCTCTCTCTCTCTCTCTCTCTCTTGCTGGCTCTCTCTCTCAGAAATGCCTCTGACGAACTCGATAGAGAGGAGGAGGAACGGAAGGACAAGCACCCAAGGGTTTAGCATCGAAAGAGTTAAACATCCCCTCGAAATCGTCTTTGTAACGACCCGGTACAGACCCAAGTTGTAACAACCCGATTGATAACGACCCGTGTAAAGACCCAGCCCAAACACTAGTATTAGTGACGAATAGTCCACAAGACTATAGAGCACGGACGAGGTTCAAAATTCTAATTCGAACTGAAAACTCTAAGTTCGGCCCGAAAACTCCAAAAATGTCTAAAACTCAGGCAACAAAATCATTGCACTCGGAGAGCCTCCTAGCATTCTAAATGAAGTGAATATCATGAAATAATGAATTAAAAATAAAAAATCTTCATAAATAGGATAAAATGATCGTTTTGCCCGTAGTACAACAAAAATTCTTTTAAACTCAAATTTTGACACATGGATACCCTAAATCAAGGATTTAAGTACAATTAAGTAACAAAGGACAAAATAACATCAAAATGATAAAAATACCCCTTAGTGGCCGACCACCTTGGGAAGAGTGCAAAAAAGTGACTTTTTTCTTTCTTTTTTGCTTAAAATGTTGAGAAATGTATTAAATTAAGCATTATGATGATCCGATACTTGTTGAATAAGTAATATACATAATAATATAGTGTTATAGGTTAACAAAAGCAAACAAATTATTATTGAAGTTCATACACAACCAAATAAGTCAAAAAGTCACATATTGTCAAAATACCTTAATTTAACTAAAAAGACTACATCTATTTATTCAATTACTATGAAAACTATGATAATACATGAGAATACTATAATTATCATAAATATAGTAAATTAATAGGTCTCAGTAGGAAAAGACACCAAAATGATACATCAAATTAACTTTTAATGCATTTTTTTGCACAATGGGGGCACAAAAATAAGAAAAACCCCTTGATTGACGGGGGATCAAATTTTTGTCCCCCAAACTGACCCCTAGCTATATTTATCTTCCCCATGTCTGATTTTTAGCCCTCAAAAGTTGAATCAATTTAAATCAAGTCAAGTCTCATTAATTAAAAAGGAAAAAAATGTCTTTCATGGGAACTTTTTGTTCCCCCTTGTCCCCTAGCCTTTGCCTATATAAAGGAAGCCAAACACGCTCTTCTCTACATGAAATTTTCGTGTAGGTGAGGGAGAGAAACTAGAACATCTTGCTCTTGAGTGATATGGTGAGTTTAAGGGAGAAAAATGAAGAAGAAGGAAGGAATCAATGAGATTTTCAAAAGCTAAGTCTAAATCCATCCTCCACCCTCATTTGATCTCTCAAACAAGTAAGTAAAACCTCTAAACCTTGTTTCTAATATCCCTCAAAGAATAGAGAACCGAAAATAAACCGAAAAGGTGTCGTAGTTGTAAATTTGGGGCTGTTAAGTTTATGGGTGATATGAGATGTGGTTGTGTGTTGTTATCCTTGAGTTTGATGACTTCTAAGTGTGCTGGAGCCTTTATATTATTGTCTAAAACACAAGCATGCAAAGAAATGGAACAAAAACTTGACATGATATAAGTAGAAGACTTGAACCCTGAGAGGCTTAATTTTGGAGAACATAGATGTTTCTGTCCTGAACTTTGGAATGCCATAACTTAATGTAAAAAATTGATCTAAGAATGTTCTTTATGTCCGTATTTATCTTTTTGTGTTATCTTTCATCCAAAATTGATTTCAACTCATTTTCATATGTAGAATACTCATTTTCGTCCAGTCAACACTACTGACTTTGAAACCCTAGTTTAAAGTGAGATCCGAACTTTGGTGAAAACATTAAAGTTGTAGATAACATGTATATATATCTACCCACCAAAAGGGAGCACAAAATATTGAGTTTTGATAGGTCAAAAACCCTTTGAAAGTCTCTGTTGAGTTTCAGCCCTCAAGGGATACTTCTGTCACATATTTTTGTGTAGGCCAAAACCCCTATTTTTAATGACCTCTTCCAAAAGTGGTCTACATGAACATTGTAGATAACATATTGATTTACTGTTTTCCCTAATATTAGACCTTAAATCCTTAGGATGATCCCCCAAAACAGTTTGAAACCCTCTGTCCAAAACTGGCTCTGCTAAGTTTTGGCACCTAGCAGAACCTATTTTCTAAAATGGCCAAAGAGTCTAACTTATTCCAAACAACTACCCTTAGCTCTAAACATGAAACCTGTAGGGGACTTGTTGAGCTAGAACATACTAACAAATTGGCTCATTTGGACTTGACCTGATACCCCAAAACCGAGACCAACAGAAGCATATTTTTGGTAAAATTTTGAGAAAAGTGCTGAACCGTTTTTACTTGAAATGTTTTGTTCACCCTTTTGCCTTTGGTTTTGTCCTTGGTGTTAAACATAAGAGTTATAAAAAATATTTTTATCTAAATGGTGTTTAAAAATCATAGCTTGATTCCAAGTCTAGATACTCCAAAACACTTTCGATCCTTTTAATTTAATACTCGAATTTGGACTTATGATTGCTATGTGTGATTTGAGTATCCCTTTACTGTGAGACCCGAGTTTTAAATGATGATTAGTTGATTAGTGTTTATTTGTAAATATATGATGATTAGAATGCATGTCATTGTTAGTTGTGCTTCAGAATATAAGTTGTTATACTATGAGCATTGTGATTGTGGCACTAGGGACATCTTGTGAGTTACCCCCATATATGTTTTTAAGTTGTATCTTGATATGGTTGATGTGGGGGAAGGCAGGCCTTTATATCTTGGTCAGTGAATCCTCGTTGATGGGGGTGTTGACAATGGGCCATATGCGCCCGGACTCGTGTTACGTCTTGAGCCGTATCACGTCTTGAGCCGAACTACCACTATACGCCTTAGTGATCGGGAACGCTGATGTATGGGAACCTAATGTACGTGAATGTAATGGTACCATTCAGATTGTTGTGTCGAGTATGCTAACTTTGGGTCATGTATATCCTGAGCTGTGTTACGTCCTGAACCGCATCACGTCTTGAGCCGAATTGCCACTATACGCCGTAGTGATTGGGAACATTGATGTACGGGAACCTAATGTATGGGAACATAATGGCGCCATTTGGATTATTGTATTTGATATGTTAACTTTGGGCCATGTATGTCCTGAGCCATGTTACGTCCTGAGCCGTATCATGTCTTGAGTCGAACTGTCGCTATACGCCGTAGTGATCGGGAACATTGATGTACGGGAACTTAACGTACGGGAACATAATGGTGCCACTCAGAATTCAATTGGTTGATTTATAATTGGGATGGGTTATGTTGAGTTATCTTTCATGATTCTAAGTTTAGGGCGTCCTTGGTTGCCATTTTCAAAAATGTTTTGGGATGAAATCCCCTTGTGCACCCTGGGCGCGTCCCTGGTGTTTGAAATAATTTATCATGAATATTGTTGGGCATCATGGGTTCATCGCTAGCATTCTGATTTCGTTAGCTTAAACTTTGAGTTGACACCGGTGAAGGCATCACGAGTCTTAAGGTGGGACAAACTGCTTGATTTATGTCTGATTGAAATGGTTTATTGAATTTGTTGGCCTAGAGTATGGTGCAGACCCCACACCGTTGCCATTGAGTAAAATAGCTATGGCATGAAGCCAAGGCGCGTTTACTATTCACAACGAGGCAAGATGATGGCTTTGGTGATCAAATACCCGTGAAAGTCTACTCTGGTGATTCCTGACATGGAATTTCTGTTATAATCTGGGTGCATGTTGGGTTGGACATCTTCATTTCATACGCACATGTTTATTGACTTATTTGATATCCTGCCATAAATTTGTCTGTCTCCTTGACTATAAACTATACCGATGTTATATGGTATGTGTTGCGGTGAATTTTGTGCTGTGAGATTAGTTAGAAGGTTAGAACATTTTTGCTTCTGGGCCTTGGCTCATGGCATTCGTGCCACAGGTGAGGAGGAGTTCTTGAAGGAAGTCATCCCAGAGAGAGAAGAAAAGTTTGAAGAACAGGGTGAGTTCTAAGAGCACCTAGATTTCGCTAATGCATTCTGAGGAGTCGTGACCTCTGCTTTTGTTCTTATATTCAGTTTTCTTGTGCTTAGTGTAATTTTTGAAATTTCTTGGTGAAACTGTAATAGTTATGTAATTTTGAACGGTTTAGAACTCCTTTATGATATAATAACTAATGTATGTAAATATGAATGAATAGCTAGAATATTCATTTATTTATATTTATGTATGTCCCGACGTGCCTGGAGGACAGGGCGTCACAGTTGGTATCAAAGCCCAGGTTTAGTGAACCTTTAGGCCTTGGCTTATGGAAAACCATGCATTCTGTCGTGTTGGAGCTCTATAGGATGCGTTGTATTAAATATTATTTTCATCTATACATTATAAGAACTAAAATCTGATGCGTCTAAGTCCTATAGGTAGTCGCGTCAAGACGATACCAAGTTCGGGAACAGCAAGGAATCTATATGCGAAGGACGGGTAAGACCATCGAGATTGAAAATTAGAGATTCATGCAATGAGTTATCTTCTTTTAAGGGAGATAGACAAGAGTACGCACTAGGAGAAGTTTTAGATATCCCCTCGAGAGACACCGTTAGAACCCCGCGACTTCATCCTTATAAGTTCTATTCTCATTTACCCCAATCCCTGGTGTTAACTTTTTGAAGTCCCCTCTTGTTTCTCCTACATTTGAATCCCGAATGACCACTCAATTTGTGTCAATGGTAATTGGCTTAACCGTAACCATTTAACCTCGTCCAACCTATCTTTGAACCACCTGGGTTCCACCCTAAGATGTTCTAACCCCGCGTGTGTTTTTCACTGTTGACCTTCAAAACCTTCCCCCATTGATCTCTTAGTAACAACGATCACCAAGATATTAAGTCATTAGGCCTTAGCGCTTTCACGTGAAACTGAGACGATGCACGAAAACCTCATAACACCTCTTCAAAGCGTGAAATAGATTTCTTCTTGATGTCACGGCTTATAATAACTGTCAACATCCACATTTAACAAAGTTTTGAAGATCAAGACTCCCGTTTGCAAGAATGGTTAAGTAAGGGCTTATTCAACTAACTATATCTTTTCAAAGATCTTGACAAATAAGACTATGCCATTAGCAATCTAAAGTTAGAAACGACAGGTTCACACCAAAGGATTCGCGACACCACCATATGGCACGATTTAAACTTTCTCAAACTAGTTAATAGCAGACTCATCCATCTGATAAATCGGGAAGCAAAAGATTCATATCGGTAATAAGAAGGTGAAAAATGAGAAACAACCTCGAACTTATGATAACCTTAGTACGCTAGCTAAGGAGGTACGTCTATATACATCGATATTCATGCCGGCCTTCCCACCAAAATGTTAGAGTTTGGGTTTTTTCCATCACTATCAAAGAACGAAGAATCTTGATCACAACAATGAACGTTTGGAGTCTGATGAAGAATTAACCACCAAGTCACAATGGATCATACGACTACGTATTTTTCACAATCATACCTTTTATCATGTTCATTTTACCTTATGACCAACTGTTTGAGAAAAATAAACTAGTTATTGGAAGAGACATTCAAACCCAACGTTCTAGCACGTCAAGAACATGCGGTAGAGGCCAAGAGGAACGAAGCAACCTTTGGAAAGACTAAAGAGCAAATTAAAGAATATGATTACAGATTTCATCATCAGGATTATCAAGATCACCTCGAAGACTGGTAACTCTTTAGTTAAACAATTCTAGGACTTGGGTGCCAAGGAGTTTGTGGAAACAATGAGTCCCATTGACGTTAAAGATTGTTTGAGGGGTGGAGTGCGCATTTAGACAGACCGAGTTGTTCACATGATAGATTCTTAACGTATCGATTTGTATTCGTTTGGTGTTTAGATTATGTAACTCTTATGGAGTGGTATTCGGTTTCCATTGTCGTATCAATGTGAGTCACAAGGTAGTTGCTTTCGAAAATCTTTTGTGATGTGACCTATTAGAGCAAGCTTGTTTAGATTCATGAGTAGATTTTGTTGGGAGCGTACGAACTCTATGTACAAGAAGTTGAAAGGTGATATAATTTTATTATTTCTGGTGGAGTTGCTTAGCAACTTAATGTGAGTACGTAGGAGGAATAAGTGTTTGGATGAGAAGAGTGAAAGCGTAAGTAAGATTATACGAATTCATGGGTGTGATTTTTGTAAATGGCCTTGAGAGTATCGAGTGTCCTTGTAAAATATGGGTAAGATGAAATAATTAAAGTGCGAAATTGGTTCTTAGTTCGATTGTGTAGAATAAAATGTGAGAAGGGATTGGGTGATGATGATAAGAGACTATATAATCAGGAGTTAATATTGTTCAGTTAAGGATTGTAGGGTGGATGATACATCCGTGAAGGAAATATATGACGAGATTGTGATTGGATTCGTATGAGTAAGCAAAAACCTGGGGAGCGTTTAGTCTGTGTGGTATGTTTAGCCGTAGTGACTCATTAGGTTCAAGTGGCGATATTAATCTTGATGGTCGTAAGGCTAGAGTAGTTTAACACAAAGTGGTGATGTGATTTCGAGTGAGTAGTTGTTAGTCGATTGGGAAATAGTCTTCAATGTACGTTTGAATATGACAATGAGCTAGTTTTCGATAGAGCGACAGTCCTTCCATATAAGAGTGGAGAATGTTTGAAATCAGTTTTGGTGGTGGGCTAGTTTAGAGACATATGATCGCTTGTGGAAGTCATTCTCGATGTAAGTTGTGTTTTGGGAGCCAATGTATTCTTAAAGATAGACTGGGGTCATGATAAAAAAAAATTGAAAGTGCGAGAGTTAGATATACCCAAGACTGCCTTTAGGACTCATTACGAGCATTATGAATTTGTGGTGTTGCCTTTCGAGATAACAAATGTACCTGCTGTGTTTATGGACCTGATGGATTAGGTGTTCAGAAGTTTTTCTTGACCAATTTGTAATTGTGTTGATAAACGATATTCGATTATATTCTCGGAGTGAAGAGGAACACAGGAAGCAATTGAAGATTCTTTGTAGGTCCTGAGAAAGCATAAGTTGTATGTAAACCTTGGTAAGTGTGAGTTTTAGTTAGACCGGATGATGTTTTTAGGGTCATGTTATATCTGGAGAAGAAATTCAAGCGGATCCAACAGAAGTAGAAGCAACAGTTAATGGGAAGAGGGTAACTAACGTGACAATGATATGAACTTTTTGGGGCTAGTTGATTATGTGACATAGTCCTTGAAGATTTGGTAGTAATCAGTTTAAGATGTTAGTAGGACAGGACAACCTTTACTCTAAGTGCTGAACATATGAGCTCGACCTTATCTACACCCACAATAAAGAACAACTCAAGTAAATAAGGACACAATCTTGGAGACGAGAAGGCATAATGCTAGTAAATCATCCTTAACTTTCCATACGATGAAGTACGGGGCAAAATTTCGGGGACGAAATTTGTTTAAGGGGGTAATTTGTAACGACTCGATACAGACCCTAGTTGTAACAACCCGTGTAAAGACCCAACCCAAACCCAAGTATTAGTGACGGATAGTCCACATGGCTATAGAGCACGGACGAGGTTCAAAATCCTAACTTGAACCAAAAATTCTAAGTTCGGCCTTGAGACGTCCCGTCCTCCGAGCACGTCGGGATATACATAAATATAAATAAAGGAATATTCTGGCCATTCATTCATATTTACATACATTAGTTATTACATCATAAAGGAGTTATGAACCATTCAAAATTACATAACTATTACAGTTTTGCCAAGAAATTTCAAAAATTACACTAAGCACGAGAGAACTGAATATAAGAACAAAAGCAGAGGTCTCAACTCCTCAGAATGCATCAGCGGCATCCACATACTCTTGGAACTCACCATGTTCTTCAAACTCTTCTTCTCCCTCTGGGATGACTTCCTCCAAGAACTCCTCCACACCTGTGGCACGAATGCCATGAGCCAAGGCCCAGAAGCAAAACACTCTAACCTTCTAACTAATCTCACGTTACAAAATTCACCACAACATATACCATATAACACCCAGTACAGTTTATAGTCAAGGAGACAGAAAAATTTATGATAGAATAGCAGATAAGTCAATAAACATATGCATATAAGATGCCATGTCTGTAATGCAGATGCCCAACTCAACATGCACCCAGATTATAAGAGGAATTCCACACCAGGGATCCCCAGAGTAGACTTTCACGGGTATTTGATCACCAAAGCCATCATCGCGTCTCGTTGCGAATAGTAAATGCGCGTCTTGGCTTCATGCCTTGGCTGTTTTACTCAATGGCAACGGCGTGGGGTCCGCGCCATACTCTAGGCCAACAAATTTAATAAACCATTTTGATTAGTCATATCAGACATAAATCAAGCTGTTTGTCCCACCTTAAGACTCAGGATGCCTTCGCCGGAGTCAACCCAAAGTTTAAGCTATCAAAATCAGAATGCTAGCGACGAACTCATAGTGCCCAACAATATTTATCATAAACCATTTCAAACACCGGGGACACGCCCAGGGTGCACAAGGGGAATTCATTCCAAAACATTTTCGAAAATGGCAACCAGGAATGCCCAAGACTTATAATCATGAAAGATAACTCAACATAACCCATCCCAATTATAAATCAACCAATCGAATTCTGAGTGGCACCATTATGTTCCCGTACGTTAGGTTTCCGTACATCAACGTTCCCGATTACTACGGCGTATAGCGGCAGTTTGGCTCAAGACGTGATACGGCTCAGGATATACATAGCCCAAAGTTAACATATCCAATACAATAATTCGAATGGCACCATTATGTTCCCGTACATTACGTTCCCGTACATCAACGTTCTTGATCACTACTGCGTATAGCGGTAGTTCGGCTCAAGACGTGGTACGCGTCAGGATATAACACGGCTCAGAATATACATGGCCCAAAGTTAACATATCCACAACGGTTTACACAGATGAACTCCAATATGCCAAGATGCAAGTGACAATGCCCATGATGTGAAATATGGATCTCAAGTACCACTATCTATAGCATGGCATCAACTAGCATGGCCAAGTTCATGAAACAACTCGCAATTCATAAAGTATAGGTATGTGAAGCACAAGCTACAATTCTCAAGATATGATTCAACATGATGGCATGAATTCAAAAGTATCATACATTCACTTAGAAATACTAATCAACTAATTCAAATAAAACATTATTTAAAAACTCGGGTCTCATAGTAAAGGGTACTTAATTCACACTTAGCAACTTTTACGGCCAAAAATCAAGTATTAAATTAAAAGAGCCGATAAGATTTTGGGGTATCTAGACTTGGAATCAAGCTATGATTTTTATACACCATTTAGATAAAAATATTTACTACAGCTCTAATGTTTAACACCAAGGCCAAAACCTAAGTCAAAAGGGTGAACAAAACATCCTAAGGAAAAACGGTTCAGCACTTTTCTTAAGATTTTACCAAAAATATGCTTCTATTGGTCTCGGTTTTGGGGTATCATATCCAGTCGAAATGAGTTCATTTTTTAGTATGTTTTAGTTCAACAAGTGTCCTCCAGGTTTCATGTTTAGAGTTAAGGGTAGTTGTTTGGAACAAGTTAGACCTTTTGGCCATTTTAGAAAATAGGTTCTGTTCGCCGCCAAAACTCAGCAGAGCCGGTTTTGGACAGAGGTTTTGAAATGGTTTTGGGGTATTATCCCAAGGCTTCAAGGTCTTATTTTTGGACAAAAAATACTTCAATTTGTTATCTACAATGTACATGTAGACCACTTTTGGAATAGATCATTAAAAATAGCGTTGTTGGGCTACACAAAAATATGTGACAGAAGTGTCCCTTGAGGGCTGAAACTCAACAGAGATTTTCAATGGGGTTTGGACCTATCAAAACTCAATAGTTTGTACTTATTATTGGTGGGTCGATAGATATACATGTTGTCTACAACTTTTATGGTTTGACCAAAGTTCGGATCTCATTTTAAATTAGGGTTTCTAAGTCGTTAGTGTTGACTAGTCAGAAAATGACACACTTTGATAAAATTGCAATATCTTGAGTTCTACATATGCAAATGAGTTGAAACCAACTTTGGATGGCAGATAACACAAAGAGATAAATCTGTACATAAAGAAAAGGCTTAGATAAATTTTTTACAATGAGTTATGGTGTTCCAAAGTTCAGGGCAGAAACATCAAGGTTCTCAAAAATTAAGCCTCTTAGGGTTCAAGTCTTCTATTTCTATCATGTCAAGTTTTTGTTCCATTTCTTTGCATGCTTGTGTTTTAGACATTAATATCAAGGCTCCAGGACACTTATAAGTCATCAACCTCAAGGATAACGACATACAACCACATCTCATATCAGCCGTAAACATAACAGCCCCTTTTTTGTTACTACGATATCTTTTCGGTTTGATTTTGATTCTTGATTCTTAGAGTGTTTAAAGGGATGCGTAGGGGGGATATTTTGAGGGATCTTAGACATAAGGTTTATAGGTTTTACTTACTTGTTTAGAGGGCTCAAGAATGGTGGGATGGAATGACATAGCTTTAGGAAAACATCTCTTGCTTCACCTTGGCTCCTTATTCTTCTTCTCCTTCTTTTTCTCCCTTAAACTTGTATAATACTTCAAGAACACTCAAATCTGGTTTTCTCTCTCTATATTGATGAAATATGAAGAGGAGAGGGAGGTTGTTTGGCTTGGTTTATATAGGAGAAGGCTAGGGAACAAGGAGGGAACAAGAATTATTTCATTTTAGTCCTTTTCTTCTTTCATTACATGGGTTCACATGGGTTTGAGTTGACATGGTGCAACTTTTGAGGGAGATACATCGGATTTGGTGGAGGGATTACAGCTAGGGGGCTGATTGGAGGACAAAAACCTGACCCCACACCAATCAAGGGGTTTTGCATTGATTTGCGTGCCCTTTTGTGTAAGAAAATGCATTTAAAGTTAATTTGATGTATCTTTTTGGTGTCTTTTCCTACTGTGACCTATTATTTTAGTATGTTTATGACAAATATAGTATTTTTATGTATTATCATAGTTGTCATAGCAATTGATTAAATAGATGTAGTCTTTTAAGTCAAATTAAGTTATTTTGGCAATATGTGACTTTTTAACTTATTTTGTTGTGTATGAACTTCAATAATGATTTATTTGCTTTTTTTGACCAATAGCACTATATTATTATGTATATTACTTGTTCAACAAGTATTGGATCATCATAATGCTTAATTTAATACCTTTCTCATCATTTTAAGCTAAAAAGAAGGCAAAAAGTCACTTTTTGGCACTCTTCCCAAGGTGGTCGGCCACTAAGGGGTATTTTTGACATTTTTGATGTTATTTTGTCCTTTTCTATTTAATTGTACTTGAATTCTTGATTTAGGGTATCCATATGTCAAAATTTAAATTTTTAAGACTTTTTGCTGTACTATGGGCAAAATGGTCATTTTAGCCTATTTATGAGGGTTTTTGAATTTTAACTCATTATGTCATGATATTTACTTTATTTAGAATGTTGGGAGACTTTTGGGGCATTAAGATTTTGTTGCCTGAGTTTTGGACCTTTTTAGAGTTTTTAGGCCGAACTTAGGGTTTTCAATTCGAGTTAGGGTTCTGATCCTCTTCTGTGTTCTATGGTCTCATGAACTATCTGTTACTAATACTTAGGGTTTGGGCTGGGTCTTTACACGGGTTGTTATCAACTGGGTTGTTATAATTAGGGTCTGTACCGAGTTGTTACAAACTACCCCCTTAAACAAATTTCGTCCTCGAAATTTCACCCCGTACTTCATCGTATGGAAGGTTAAGGATGATTTACTAACATTGTGTCTTTTCGTTCTCCAAAATTGAGTCTTTATTTACTTGAGTTGTTCTTTATTGAGGGTGTGGATAAGGCCGGGCCCATATGTTCAGCACTTAGAGCAATGGTTGTTTTGTCCTACTAACATCTTATACTGATTACTTCCAAACCTTCAAGGATCATGTCACATAATCAACTAGCCCCAAAATGTTCGTATCTCTGTCGCGTTAGTTAGCCTCTTCCCATTAAATGTTGCTTCTATTTCTGTTGGGTCCACTTGAATTTCTTCTCCAGATATAACATGACGTAAAAACATCACCCGGTCCAACTAAAACTCACATTTACCAAGTTTTACATATAACTTGTGCTTTCTCTGGATCAACAAAAATGTCTTCAAATGTTTCCCGTGTTCCTCTTCACTCCGAGAATATAACCGAATATCATTTATCAACACAATTACAAATTGGTCTAGAAAGCTTCTAAATACTCGATCCATCAGGTCCATAAATACAACAGGTACATTCGTTAACCCGAAAGGCATCATCACAAATTCATAATGTCCGTAACGAGTCCTAAAGGCAATCTTGGGTATATCTAACTCCTGCACTTTCAAGTTGTGGTATTATGACCCTAGTCTATCATTGAGAACACGTTGGCTCCAAAACACAACTTACATCAAGTACGACTTCCACAAGCGATCATATGTCTCTAAACTAGCCCACCACTGAAACTGATTCAAACATTCTCCACTTTTGTCCGGAAAGACTGTCACTCTACCAAAAACCAACTCATTGCCACATTTAAATGTACATCGAAGACTACTTTCCGATCGACTAACGACTATTAACTCGAAATCACATCACCACTTTGTGTTGGAGTACTCTAGCCTTATGACCATCAAGAATAATATTGCCACTTGAACCTATTGAGTCACTAGGGCTAAACATACCACACAGACTAAACGCTCCCCAGGTATATGCTTACCCATATGAATCCAATCACAACCTCGTCACATATTTCCTTTACGTACGTACCATCCACCTTATAGTCCTTTAACAGAATAGTATTAACTCCTGATTCTAAATCTCTTATCATCATCACTCAATTCCTTCACACATTCTCTGCCACTTAATAGAACCAAGAACCACTTTTGCATTTTAATTATTTTATCTTACCCACATTCTACCAAGACACTCGATTTACTCAAGGCCAAATATAAAAACCATACCCATAAATTTATATATTCTTACTTACACTTCCACTCTCCAAACACTTATTCCTTCCACGTACACACATTGAGTTGCTACGCAACTCCACCAGAAACAACATAATTATATTACCCTTTAACTTCTCATATATAGAGTTCGCACGCTCCCATGAGAAAATTCCTCCTCTATTCCAGCATCATTTACGCACTAATCTAAACAAGTTTGCTCTAACGGGTCACATCACAAAAGATTTTCGAAAGTAACTTTCTCGCGACTCATATCGATACCACAACGGAAATCAAATACCACTCCATAAGAGTTACATAATCTAGACGCCAAACGAATACAAACTAATACTTTAAGAACCTACCATGCGAATAACTCGATCAGTCTAAAATGCGCACTCCACCCTTTAAACAATCTTTAGCGTCAATGGGACTCATTGTCTCCACAAACTTCTTGGCACCCAATTCCTTGAATTGTTTAACTAAAGAGTTACCAGTCCTTGAGGTGATCTTGATAATCCTGATGACGAAGTCAGTAATCATATGCTTCCATTTTTTCTCTAGTCTTTTCAAAGGTTGTTCCGTTCCTCTTGGCCTCTACCATATGTTCTTGACGTGCTAGAACATTGAGTTTGAATGTCTCTTCCAATAACTGGATCGCTTTCTCAGGCTGTTGGTCATTCTAGGGTAAAACAAACATGATAAAGATATGGCTGTGATAAATACCTAGTCGTGTGACCCATGTGACTTGGTGGTTAATTCTTCATCAGGCTTTGAACGTTTATTGTTGTGATCAAGATTCTTCGTTCTTTGTTAGTGATGGCAAAAATCTAGACTCTAACACTTTGATGGAAAGACCGGCATGAATATCGATGTATATAAACGTACCTCCTTTGCTGGCGTACTAAGGTTAACGTGAGTTTTGAGGCTGTTTCTTATTTTTCACTTTCTTACTACCGGTATGAATCTTTTGCTTCTCGGTTTATCGGATGGGTGGGTCAGCTATGAACTAGTCTGGGGAAGTTTAAATTGTGCCATATGTTGGTGTCTCGAGTCCTTTGGTGTGAAGTTGTCATTTCTAACTTTAAATTGCTGATGGTATAGTCGTATCTATCGGGAACTTCGAAAAATATTGTTAGTTGAATAAGCCTTTACTTAACCATTCTTGCAGTTGGGAGTTTTGATCTTCAAAACATTGCTAAACGCAGACATTGGCAGATATTTTAAGCCGTGACATCAAGAAGAAATCTGCTTCACGCTTGAAGAGGTGTTAAGAGGTTTTCATGCATCATCTCAGTTTACCGTGAAAGCGCTAAAGTCTAATGATGTAATATCCTGATGATCATTATTACTCATAGATCAATGAGGCAAGGTTTTAAAAGTTGACAGTCAAAAACATGGCCTGGGTTAGAACATCTTAGGGTGGAACCCAGGTGGTTCAAAGATAGGTTGGATGAGGTCAAATGGTCATGGTTAAGGCAATTACCATAGGCACAAATTGAGTGGTCATTTGGGGTTCAAATATAAGAGAAACAAGAGGAGGATAGTGAACAATACTTTAAACAAGTATCCCTGAAACTAGTATAGTACAATTAGATTAAGATAAAAGAGATATTTAAGCAAAAGGGGCAGCCAAACTAGATATTTGCCTTGAAGTTATATCGGTCTAACATACTTCAATTCAAACATCCAAGTTTACTTCCCTGGTAGAGATTTCAAGAGTGTACGAAGAATTTACAAAATCACAGCAGCAAATTGTGGTTTCAGGATCGAGAGAAATGAACAATGGTAGAAAATTTTATCAATGTCGAATGTTTGGAATGGGTACTTAACAAAGAATTGATACTGAGTTCTACAAGAGAAGAGTTAGTTCACGGATGATGACTCGAATCGGAGGAGAATCAAATACGAATACCGGTCATTATCGAGGCATGAAAACTTGAGGACAAGGATACTTTCTTGCTTTAAATTTCGAATAGGGTTATCAACAAGACTTGGGTGCATAAGAGTTACCGACAAACGACACATGACGGTACCATTGAGGACTGATGATATAAGAAGGAAGGACATACAAAAGAACTTCAAAAAGATGACACCAGGGCTTGGGGTAAATGAGAAAAGGATTTATAAGGATGAAGTCATGGGGTTCTAACCGTGCCTCTCGAGGAGATATCTAAAACCTCTCCTAGTGCATACTCATGTGTACCTCCCTTAAAATAAGGTAACTCGTTGCATGAATTTTCGATCTTCGATCTCGATGCCCTTACTCGTCTTTTGCATGTAGATTCTTTGCTGTTCTCGAACTTGGTATCGTCCTGATGCGACTCCTTATAGAACTCAGATGCATCAGATTTTAGTCCTTATAATGTATAGATGATAACAATAATTAATACAACGCCTCTTATAAAGCTCTAACGCGACAGAATGCATGATTTCCCATAACCCAAGGCCTGAAGGTTCACTAAACCTAAGCTCTGATACTAACTGTGACGCCCCATCCTCCGGGCACGTCGGGACATACATAAATATAAATAAAGAGATATTCTAGCCATTCATTCATATTTACATACGTTAGTTATTACATCATAAAGGAGTTCTAAACTGTTTAAAATTACATAACTATTACAATTTCGTCAAGAAATTTCAAAAATTACACTAAGCACGAGAGAACTGAATATAAGAACAAAAGCAGAGGTCTCGACTCCTTAAAATGCATCAGCGACATCCGCGTGCTCTTGGAACTCACCCTGTTCTTCAAACTCTTCTTCTCCCTCTGGGATGACTTCCTCTAAGAACTCCTCCACACTTGTGGAACGAATGCCATAAGCCAAGGTCCAGAAGCAAAACACTCTAACCTTCTAACTAAGCTCACGGTACAAAATTCACCACAACACATACCATATAACACCCGGTACAGTTTATAAGTATTTGCAAAAATAATGATCTTGATAGTTTCGACATCACGACTATAACCTTTGGTTAGGCCGCAATCTTTCGTTCTTTGAGACCTAGTTGTTCACTTGTGAAATTCCATATGGTTGCCACCTTCTAATCTCGCGTCCGCAACCTTCAAAGGTTGCGAGTGTACTTTTTTATGTACTTTCTTGTACCTTTTTGTTTTACTTTGCTTATTTGAAAAATTCTTTATCTTTTCTTTCGAGTGTTTAAACATTGTTGTAGTCAGATAAGTTATCCATTTTGTTAAGAATAAATGTAAAAATTTTATACAAAGTTTAGCTTGTGACTCGGGACTTGTATCATGCATTTTACAGCTAAGACAATTAAAATTATAAAAGCAAGCTTTTCATGAAAAAGTTAAAGATAAAAATATTTTCATAGGAAAATAATAAATAAAATGCTCAAAGTCCTGAATGCATGTGGAAACTGCGGGCACCTTGGCCCATCATCAAAAAATCAGACACGCAGACCCAAAAGACTAAATGTTTTTAAGATGTGGAATAAATAGTAACGGACATAAAAATGGAGGAAATCTCTCTTTGTAGCTATCGCTCATTCTCTCTCTCTCTCTTTCTCTCTCTCTGAAATGCCTCTGGCGAACTCGATAGAGAGGAGGAGGAATGGAAGGACAAGCACCCGAGGGTCTAGCATCGAAAGAATTAAACATCCCCTTGAAATCATCTTTGTAACGACCGGTACAGACCTTAATTGTAACAACCCGATTGATAACAACCCGTGTAAAGACCCAGCCCAAACCCTAGTATTAGCAACGGATAATCCACAAGGTTATAGAGCACGGACGAAATTCAAAACCCTAACTCGAACCGAAAACTAAGTTTGGCCCGAAAACCCTAAAAGTGTCCAAAACTCAACAAAAAAACCATTGCACCCGGAGATCCTCCTAACATTCTAAATGAAGTGAATATCATGAAATAATGAATTAAAAATAAAAAATTCTCATAAATAGGGTAAAATGACCGTTTTGCCCATAGTACAGCAAAAAGCCTAAAAAAATCCAAATTTTGACACATGGATACCCTAAATCAAGAATTTAAGTAAAATTAAGTAACAAAGAACAAAATAACATCAAAAATGACAAAAATAACCCTTAGTGGCCGACCACCTTGGGAAGAGTGCCAAAAAGTGACTTTTTGCTTTCTTTTTAGTTTAAAATGATTGGACATGTATTAAATTAAGCATTATGATGTTCCAACACTTGTTGAATAAGTAATATACATAATAATATAGTTTTATAGATCAACAAAAGCAAACAAATCACTATTGAAATTCATACACAACAAAAGAAGTCAAAACGTCACATATTGCCAAAATAACTTAGTTTGATTTAAAATACTACATCTAATTAATCAATTACTATGAAAACTATGATAATATATGAAAATAATACAATTATCATAAATGTACTAAAAAAATAGGTTTCAATAGGAAAAGACACCAAAAAGATACATCAAATTAACTTATAGTGCATTTTCTTGCACAATAGGGGCACAAAAATCGAGAAAAATCCCTTGATTGATGGGGGATCAGATTTTTGTCATGAAAATTGACCCCTAGCTATATTTATCTTCCCCATGTCTGATTTTTAGCCGTCAAAAGTTGAATCAATTCAAATCAACTCAAGTCCCATTAATTAAAAAGGAGAAAAATGTCTTTCATGGGTACTTTTTGTTCCCCCCTTGTCCCCTAGCCTTTGCCTATATAAAGGAAGCCAAACACCCTCTTCACTACATGAAATTTTCATACACGTGAGGGAGAGAAACCAGAACCTCTTGCTCTTGAGTGATATGGTGAGTTTGAGGGAGAAAAAGGAAGAAGAAGGAAGGAATCAAGGAGATTTTTGAAAACTAAGTCCAAATCCATCCTCCACCTTCATTTGATCTCTCAAATAAGTAAGTAAAACCTCTAAACCTTATGTCTAATATCCATCAAAATATCCCCCAACACATCCCTTTAAACACTCTAAGAATTGAGAATCGAAAATAAATCAAAAAGGCGTCGTAGTTGTAAATTTGGGGTTATTATGTTTATGGGTGATATGAGATGTGGTTGTATGTTGTTATCCTTGAGTTCAATGACTTCTAAGTGTGCTGGAGCCTTGATATTAATGTCTAAAACACAAGCATTCAAAGAAATGGAACAAAAACTTGAAATGACATAAGTAAAAGACTTGAACCCTAAGAGGCTTAATTTTAGAGAACATAGATGTTTCTGCCTTGAACTTTGGAATGCCATAACTTAATGTAAACAATTGATCTAAGCATATTCTTTATGTCCATATTTATCTTTTTGTGTTATCTTTCATCCAAAATTGGTTTCAACTCATTTGCATAAGTAGAACACGAGTTACTGCAATTTTACCAAAGTGTGTCATTTTTCGATTAGTCAACACTACTGAGTTAGAAACCCTAGTTTAAAGTGCGATTCGAACTTTGGTCAAAGCATGAAAGTTGTGGATAAAATGTATGTCTATCTACCTACCATATAGGAGCACAAAATATTGAGTTTTGATAGGTCAAAACCACTTTGAAAATCTCTATTGAGTTTCAGCTCTCAAGGAACACTTCTGTCACATATTTTTGTGTAGGCTAAAACCCATATTGTTAATGACCTATTCCAAAAGTGGTCTACATGAAAATTGTAGCTAACATATTAAAGTACTATTTGCCCAAAAATCAAACCTTAAAGCCTTGGGATGATCCTCCAAAATAGTTTCAAACCCTCTGTCCAAAATCAGCTCTGCTGAGTTTTAGCGGCCAACAGAACCTATGTTCTAAAATGGCCAAAAATTCTAACTTGTTCCAAATAACTACCCTTATCGCTAAACATGAAACCTGTAGGGGACTTGTTGAAATAGAACATACTATAAAATGGGCTCATTTGGACTTGACCCGATACTCCAAAATCGAGACCAACAGAAGTATGATTTTGGTAAAATCTTGATAAAAGTGCTGAACCATTTTTATTTGAGATGTTTTGTTAAGCCCTTTGCTTTACGTTTTGGCCTTGGTGTTAAACATAAGAGTTATAAAAAATATTTTTATCTAAATGGTGCTTAAAAATCATAGCTTGATTCCAAGTTTAGATGCCCCAAAACACTTTTGATCCTTTTAATTTAATACTCGAATTTGGACTTATGATTGCTATATGTTATTTGAGTATCCTTTGCTGTGAGACCCAAGTATTATACGATGATTAGTTGATTAGTGTTTATTTGTGAATATATGATGATTAGAACGCATGCCATTGTTATTTGTGCTTCAGAATATAAGTTGTTATACCTTGAGCATTGTGATTGTGGCACTAGAGACATCTTGTGGGTTACCCCCTTATATGTTTTTAAGTTGTATCTTGATATGGTTGATGTGGGAGAAGGCAGGCCTTTATATCTTGGTCAGTGAATCCTGGTTGATGGGGGTGTTGACAATGGGCCATATGCGTCCTAAGCCGTGTTACGTCTTGAGCCGTATCACGTCTAGAGCCGAATTGTCGCTATACGCCGTAGGTACCCTAAGGAACCATCAGGGTACCTGAGCATCTTCCAGCTGATGCTGCTCCTTCTACCATTGCTGCTCCTCCTACTGATGATCCTGCTCACCTCCCGGCCACGGCTGGTCTGATAGGAGGATCTCCTGCAATAGCGGGGCGAGAACCCATCAGTCCCATCAAGTGTGCCTTCACACATGCCTCGTAGACCCCTAGAGGCTCCAACTGTGTAGACGCTTGGACTCCCACCATCTCCAGCATCACATCCAAGTCACTCATGACGTTGGTTTGACGCATACGAGTAGGAGGCAGTATCGGAATACAAAAATGATCTCGATTGAGAGACTAACGCACTACCCTCTCCCTGAGGTACCACTCTCGATAGAAAGGGCCCTCCGACAGGATCCGCATAGACAAGATGCCACAACTACGCATCAGATCTGCGCCTACTCTCTCCTCTACTCCCTGCCAAACATCCTAGCACCTGCAAGAGAAAAGATATCCGACGAAAAATAGTGGTAATAGAAGGGAAAGAAGGTTCATATATAGTTCAAAAAAAGAAAGGTGCTATACCTGATCAACAATGAACCTGTCCAATTAGAGTCAAAATCTGTTAAGGTTCTTCCCTCCCGTCTTCTTCCCTCTGTACTCTCTCGTCCACCGGGCCCCGCAAGGAATCACCAAGGGATCTGGATGAGATTTTATCAGGATGTACATCCCGAGAAACTCATATAACTCTAGAGCTACAAAAGAAAGGATCAGCAAAATGACATGCATATATAGATGAAAGTGCAGAGAAGGACAAAAGCAGTAATATACCTTATAAATCCTCCAATACTCGACAATGCTCAGCTCTTGAGGGATCCTCATCACGGGCTTTATGAAGCCATACAAGGTGGTAAGAAAAGCACCTCCCTAATTGTAAGACGCAACCCAATCCAGATGATGAAAAGTCCCCAGGTAGTAAAGATGGATGGTATTTTTCTTGTTCGCAAACAAGGAAATTCTAAAGATATAAAGCAGGAAGGCCTGGGCGACCCACTCATAGTAACAAAGCTTTGAGCACTGGAAATGGTGAAAGTGATCGTAGAACCAGGTATACATAACCCGACCTCTATCCATCTGAAGGGGTACGATGCTAAAAAAGTACGTCAGGGCCTCAAGAGAGTGATGGATGTCAGGATCAAATGGAATTGGCTCACCGCTGACTCTGATACCAGTAATCATAGCAAAATCAAAGGGGGTCAGAGTGGCCTTAAAGGTAGGAAAATGAAAGGTATTAGTAGTATCCCACCACCTCTCCGTCAGAGTCGTCAATTGCACCCAGTAGTTGCTGGTGTCACCTAACAATAGTATGAATCGGTCAAAGCCCACCTCGTCCACATAAGCTCAACTTTAAGCAAGAAGGGCTATGTACCACTCTAAGGCACTACCAGAACCTCCAAAACCCTGGATGCGCTCACCAGTCTACAAAGACAAAAAAATAAAAACAAAGGAAATGCTTAGAAGATAAAGTTGTCAAATAAAAAGCAAAGATAAAAATAACTAACCCATAGTCATATGCGAAGCATTGTCTAGGTTCTAAGTTCGTGAGATGGTTCTTAGGTTTGTCAAGCTGTAGTGATCTAGGTACCCCAAGCCTTAGTGTGCTAGGCAAACTCTTTTTCAAATCCTATTCATATGTGAAGCGTTGTCTAGGTCCTAAGCTTGTGAGACAGTTCTTAGGTTTGTCAAGCCCTAGTGATCTAGGCACCCCAAGCCCTA
Source organism: Heliamphora pulchella (assembly GCA_032270985.1). NCBI lineage: Eukaryota > Viridiplantae > Streptophyta > Magnoliopsida > Ericales > Sarraceniaceae > Heliamphora > Heliamphora pulchella. The sequence continues at coordinate 61,040 of JAULJZ010000026.1, forward strand.
ATGCAGCAGGCAACCTCTCTTTTAAACCCTAGTCATATGCAAAGCGTTGTCTAAGTCCTAAGTTCAAGAGATGGTTCTTAGGTTTGTCAAGCCTTAGTGCGCTAGGAAACTCTCTTTCAAACCCTAGTCATATGCGAAGCGTTATCTAGGTCTTACGTTCGTGAGACTGTTCTTAGGTTTGTCAAGCATTAGTGTTCTAGGCACCCTATGCCCTGGTTCCCAGGCACACTAAGCCATACTTCCCAGGCACCCATGTTTTATGCCCTAGTGTTCTAGGTACCTTATGCCCTGCTCCTCAGACACCCTAAGCCCTGCTTCACAGGCACCCATGCTTTAAGCCCTAGTGTTCTAGGCACCCTAAGCCCTACTTTCTAGCCTTACATTTTAGGCACTCGTGTTTTAAGCCCTAGTGTTCTAGGCACCCTAAGCCCTACTTCCCAGGCACCTTAAACCCTGCTCCTCAGGCACCCTAAGCTCTGCTTCCCAGGCACCCATGTTTTAAGCCTTAGTATTCTACGTACCCTAAGCCTTGCTTCCCAGGCACCCTAAGCCCTGCTTCCCAAGCACCCGTGTTTTAAGACTTAGTATTCTAGGCACCCTAAGCCCTGCTTCCCAGGCACCCTTATTTTAAGCCCTAATGTTCTAGGCACCCTAGGCCTTGCTTCTAAGGCACCCATGTTTTAAATCCTAGCGATCTAGATGTCTCGTTAACAAACCCTGATAATCTAGGCATCCTGTTAGTTTCTTAGTCCAGTTCCCAAGATTTATAGTTTAAGTATCATATTATAATGTGGTTTATGTGTAAGTTGCATTAATATCAATTGTGATTTTTTAAAGTTTACTACATGCAAAGTTCCTAGAATAACAAGTACGTCATCTTTTTAACTGCGGCAATGTTTTAAGTTTTGGGTTCATTAATCATATGCATTTATTACATGTCTTGTTGTTTAAATCCTAAACATGCATTCTATGTTCGAAAGCAAAGTTATAAACATGCTATAATGTCTTTTCATAAATAAAGAGAAGAAAACGAGACTTATCGCATGGTTATGACGGGACAAGTGGATGAGAAGCTCACAGAGAAGAAGCTCGAGGGCCATGCCAGCAACAAGAGGCTCTTACCTTCTCATCCCTCCCCGGTCTAGACGGTGCGGAACTAGAGCATACCGTAGGGGAACAGAGGGACCTGGGATACCCTCGCCAGCATGAGGGTTTAGAAATCCCGCATCCTCCGCCTCGGTAGCAGCCTGCTCTGCCACTGCCTGTACTGCTGCTACCTGCACCACTGTCACCCACTCTACTACCGCCTGAAGAGAGACCCGCTCTGCCTTAGTCGCCAGAGCCTCCATTGCCCCCATAGAAGTAGAGGGTTGTGGGTTAGATACCCCACCAACAGGAACGCTAGAACTGGTACCACCAATAGAGCCTACAGAAGTGCTATCAAAAGCAGAGGGCCCTTGCCGTGCTCCGAGGTCATCGTCTCCACGCCCACAACCCGCCATGAATAGGAATGGAAGGAACAAAAGGGTAAACATCTTTCGGGAACGAAGATACAAATGCAAAATAAACAAAATATCAAAGGAAGTATGTAAACCCGAGAGGGAACAGAGAGCAAGAGGTTGAAGAGTGGACTGTTCCCGTGTGAACAAGGTTGGATTATAGAGCCTTTGGTCTTTGCGGTCGCAAGGTTGGATTATTATGACCGCTCCTTTGGTAAATCTGTCAGGGTTCTATACTAAAAATCATGGATTTTGTTTGTTTTAGTATTTTATTTTATTTTTAATAAAATTATTTTTTTATTTTTTGAGAATCTTAATGAGCAATGTATGCAATAACATTTTTTTAAATGTTATGCATGGATGTCCTTTATTTTGTATAATATTTAATCTAGTGTGTAGAGTATGGCTCGTACACAAAAAATCAGATTATAGATTCTTACAGAATATAAGTTTTTGTTCACAGATTAGATGAAATTAAACAAATCATCGGTACGACTATAGCATAGAGTTTTAGTTTGCCTGTCTTAGTTACAGAGAACAGATAATAGTGTCGTCTATTATTTCAATTCGCTGTGCTAGTACACTTTGTGTGTATTGAACATGACAATATTGGAATAATTAATTTTATACTGATTATATAAATTAATTCACACCTCAAGGTTATTATGAGTGCTTATACTCTTAATTTCGAAATAATTATTATTTATATATATTTAATATTCATTGTTTTGATTTATTAGAGGGTGCGATCTTTTATAGGTCAATAATTCCGGTGAGTTGAATAGATGTATTAATTATATGGTGAATATTAATTATTGACCGAATTTACGTCTCGATTGTTCGGGATTGACGATACCCTCTTAAGGAAGTTTATAAGTTTTGATTGCGCCAAACCCTACAGGTGGATTTAATTATTTGCCGGTCAAATAAGTTAAGCAGAAGTGCTTAAGAAATTTTAAAGATGTCGATTAAATTAAATTATCAGTAATTAAATTTAATTGGCGGGTATCGAAAATCTTAATGTGGGGAGATGAGTTAGTTATTTAATAACAGGAGCTCAATGAAATTGGTCTTGAGATTATGACTAAAAGTGCAGTTATAGTTCTTTAGTAGTATAAACTGTAATTTAGTATTTTATGAAAATTGCAGATACCGCTGGAAGGTTTTCATAATTACAGAAACTGTTGAGAGGTTTGCATATTTACAGAAATCGCTGAAAAGGTATCTGGATCATATTAGAAGTCAATGTCATAATTACTCCACAGGTCCCTACTGCAGCCTATAAATATGTGGGTAGGCTGAACTAAATTCAGTTGTTGTCTTTCAAGACTAAGATTGATCGGGTTCTGCCGGTACCAATTCTCAAAGGATCGTAACCCACACTACGTTCGAAAATCACATCGGGAATATAGTAGAAGGTCTGTTTGGAGCATCAACTCGGAGAATTAAAATTTGCAGTTGAAGAAACATGCGAAAGATATTCATCTACATTAACTGTGGTGGCACGGGTTTTATTTTGATTGTTCGACATCAAAATATTTTAATCTAGAGCCTATTTCGACTATTGCCCATCCAATAATTTTTTTATCAAAAAATTGTATTCAAATCAATGATCTCGGCAGTTTGCCTCCAACAAAAGCGCTATGTTCCGATCGCCAGAAATGTTTCAAACGATACCTACGGTCGCCACCTGTATGAGACGTCATGTCGCTTCGTTTGTAATGACCGCGAGCTTTGTTTGTTGCGGATGCATTAATTTTGTCATCATTGCTTTAATTCTGCCAGGGTGTCTTTGTTTTCGGATTAAAAATAGTTTTAAAATCTTGACTCGACTTGTTAATTATTATTTTTTTTTTATTCTGTTCTCGTCCAAATTTTTAGGTCTTAACCCGATCTACCAATTTGTGATTTTCTTTTGATAAAAATAGTTTTGAAGTCTTGACTCGACTTTTTAATTATTTTTTATCATTTTTTTCATCTAAATTTTTAGAACTTGACTTGACCTATCAATTTGTGATTTTCTCCTAATAAAAATAGTTTAAAAGTCTTGACTTAATTTTTTAATTATTTTTTATCCCGTTCTTGTCTAATTTTTTAGGTCTTGACTTGATTTATTAATTTGTGATTGCCTTCCCGATCAAAATAATTTTTAGGATCTTGAGTCGACCCTTTTAATTATTTTATCCCCAGCTAAGTTCTCAGATTTTGACTCGACTTTGAATTGTTATTTGTCTGTACTCCTTTAGGTCTTGACTCGACCTTTAGGGTGTCTTTTGATTTGTTAGTACATACTCTCCATCATGTATCATGCATCTTTTGCATTTATCCCGGAACTACGTTTTTTGTTTGATCCCTAGCAAAGGGGTACGTAGGCAGCTCGATAGAACTTTGAGTACGACCATCTTCATATGCATGCGTGTGTGTGATTATAGCCTAAGATTGACGGCTTGGTCAAACGAGTGCTATTCAGGGTCTTTCACATAACTTGCATCATGAGTTACTCCACAAGTTGTGTCAATAAGGGCAACTATAGACACCCCGATTTGAGCCCACCGAATCTTTGGATTATTCGGGTGATCCAATGATGAAAATAAAGTAGAATGGTGCTCAAAGTCTCCAAACAATCTTCGGGAAATGATTCAAAACCAGTACTTCGAAAAATCAAACCTTGAGGTCGCAAACTTTCAAACCTTAAGGTTGCGACATTCAAACCTTATGACCTAGTTGTTCACTGGCCTATACAGTTGGGCCCGACACCTCTGAAACTTGCTCCTGCAGCCTTTATTTTCTCAACCGCAACAAAAATCCTCTAGAGACCCTAATAAAGGTCACGACCACAACAACCATTGTCATAATCACAACCTTCAATTGTTGCAACTGCAACCTATGTGAGAATATTCTGTGCCTTGGGTGTGTCACCATCTCATTAGTTGATGACATTTATATATACGTACCTTTGGTACGAATTTTAGGAGACGAATTCTTGACGTCGATACTCTACCGAACTACCGACCCACCTTGACTCACACAACTGGCCACCTTTCTGAAGTACTAGAATCGAAGCTTTCCTGGTGGTTGGGAGAGGCAATTGTCGCATTTTACGACTTGAGGTTACATCTAAAACACCACATCGCAGGTAGATTTGCACGAACCCTGACACTTTCCTCTCCGCACTTCTTACCCCTTGTGGAGAGGTTGAGTTAAATTTCTAATTTTGATTCATGACTTACATGCTTTTCCTTTTAATTTGTTATTACTAGGTCCTATTGTTTTAGTTATATTGTCTACATGCCTAAATTCCTAATTTTGGTTAGTGTTAAGTTGTTCATGTACCTGTCATGTTTTCGATTAAAATAGCCTTAAATGATTTTGTGATCCTGTTTTATATTATGTTCAATACATCGCACATTCACACCCTATACACTGTTCATTAAAAATACAGAAAATAGTGCCCAAATAACTTGCAATTGCAACTTTTGCATGGCACGGCCGCAAGGTTTGTATTAGTCCAGTAGCTTAATTTTCACATCTATGTAACATTCTGTTAAGCTACATTTGACGTCCAGCATATAATCTGCAGTGCAGTAATAATATGATTAGGGTTCAGATTCTATTCTTCGGTATATTTCATGCAATGTTCATCATGTATCCTATAGAGTAGTTTTTGCATGATTAGGTTATAGGGGCTTCTATCCTTCTATCCTTCTATCCTTCTATCCTTCTATATATTATGTAACTTTTTATTATTTGATTTTGTTTGTTCCCTCTTTGACCCCATTTTCTGTACATGTATGCATTTGAGAAATCAAATTACAAACCAATGATGATAAATAGAGGCCAACCTTATAGTTGGGTGAAACGGGGTGCCTAATGTGGCACTTGAATTTTAGGATTTGTTTCAAAACGAAAATAGGAAATTCAAGAGTTACTTTAAAAATTTTTAACAGCTTAAAAACCAAAAAAAGACTTGAAAACCCTTTTTTATTGAAAAATTGAGTCGCCACTTGATTTTTATAAAAAATCAAGAAAAATAAAAATGGGAAGGTGTTAGGCACCCCGTTCATCCAACTGTAAGGTTGGCTTCTCCTAATAATCATTGATTCTTTTGTTTTGCTTCTCAAATGTATCTAAATACAGAAAATAGGGGTAAAGGGAGAACATTCAAAATTAAATAATGAAAATACATAGCATAGGTATATAGAATACCCAACAAAGAATAAAAGAAAATCTTAAATCCTAAGGCATATAAATTCTAGCTAAAGGATACATGAAGCAAACCGCATGTGATACACGAAGCATGAAATCATGTAAATGAAGCTAACAAACCCTAATCATGTCAGAATTAAACTAAGCATAACATGGATTCAAACAAAGGATAAATAAACCTATGGAGTTCTAAACTTTAAACATGCTGATTTATACTATAAATTGCATAATGGAGACTTCAAACATGACACAACAGAATACTATAGAAATATAATTAAGCTACTGGAGCAAAATTAATCTACTAAAATGAAACAGAAGTGGCGACCGTAACATACAGATGTTACGGTTGCAAACACCTAATGCCATAACATTGTGGTCATGAAGAGCAAAATCAGATCCACAAGCATGTCAGTGCATATTTGTCACAACCGCAACAAATGGACGTTGTGACTGCAAGGACCGTGAGCACTTTTTACTAAACAGTGTACTAGGGTGCTAGTATACGGTATAGGCGGAGCATAATTGAGACTATTTTAATTAAACTACTGTGAACGTTAACCAAATTATCAAAAATTAAACATACTCTTAATTCAACAACCCAAAATTAATAATCAAAGAAATTAAATCTAGTGATATCAAAATTAAAGAACCATCATGCTCATGGTCTTAGTAATCAAAACTGTCAATCAAACTTGTGAATATTAAACCCAACAATGGTAACATTAGTGAAATAGCATGCAATTCACGAATTAATATTTGAAATTTTAACCCGACCTCTTCACTGGAGTAAAGAACGTGAAGAGAGAGGTGCCGGAGATCCAATAGAATACCTAGGATGCAACAATCTAGATGAGTCCTTGAGCCGTAGAGTGTGGTGATCAGCTTTCTAGTCTACGAGCAATAGTCCGATTCCAGTATCAAAGTCGAGTGAGAGTGTGGATCAACGTATGAGTCGAGAATGCAGCAGAGTACTGGCTTACCTTTTAGTATAGTACTCGATAAAGTGATAGTATATTGATGTCGAGAAAGAGGTTCCTTGAAATCACACCAAAGGTACATTTATATAGAGTATGTTAGCCAATGAGGTGTTACCACGTTCGATGCTCAGACTGGGCTCATCAAGGTTGCGGTCGTCACCTTTAAAGGTTGCAATCGTGACAAAGTCTAGGGTTTCCAAGAGTTTCATATTGCAGTCGCAACAATCAACCGAACGGTCATGAGGTCTAAAGGTTGCAATTGAATTACTTAGGTCAATGAAAAACCAGGTCGCAAGGTTCAAAAGGCTGCGGCCTCAAAGTTCAAAAGATGTTATCTTGTGGTTTGATTTCACAAAGTACTAGATTCGGATTACTTCACGGTGATCATATAGAGTCATCATTCCCACTTGGTTTTCATCATTAGACTCAACTAGATAAGCTTAAGACATAGCGGAGTCAAATTGGAGTGTCTACAGTTACATCTCTTTGACATAACTTGCATAGCAACGCGTGATACAAATTATGTCAAAGACTTATAGATAACATTCATTTGACCAAGTCGCCAATCTTAGGCTGCAAAACACACAAGCATACAGATGATGGTGGTCGTGCCCGAATTTCTATCGAGCTACCTACGTACCTTTTGCTAAGGATCAGACCAAAACGTAGTTCCGGGGCAAATGCAAAAGATGCAAGATGCAAAACATGAAGTAGATGCTAGTACGTCAAAAGATATCCTAAAGGTCGGGTCAAGACCTAAAGGAGCACAAGCAATCAACAATTCGAAGATTGAGTCAAGATCTAAGAATTCGGTTAGAAACAAAATAATCACAAGGATCGAGTCAAGATCCTAGATATTATTCTAAATGGGAAGGCAATATGAATTAATAAGTCGAGTCAAGACCTAATAATTTGGGACAAGAACGAGACAAAAATAATTAAAAAGTCGAGTAAAGACTTTAAAATTAAATTTATCCGAAAAAAATCACAAATTAATAGGTCGAGTCAAGACCTATAAATATGGGACGAGAACACGGGAAAAAAATAATTAAAAAGTCGAGTTAAAGACTTTAAAATTAAATTTATCGAGGAAAGACTACAAATTAATAGGTTGAGTCAAGACGTAAAAATTTGAGACGAGAACACGGAATAAAAATAATTAAAAAGTCAAGTAAAAACTTTAAAATTAAATTTATTGAGGAAAAATCACAAATTAATAAGCTGAGTCAAGACCTAAAAATTTGGGATGAGAACATGACATAAAAATAATTAAATAGTCGAGTAAAGATTTTAAAATTATTTCAAAACCCAAAAATAGACAGCCAAACACACCCTTAAGAACAAACACAAAACCCCAAAACACAATCATTACAAAAAAACCTGAGCCCGCAACAGTCAGAGTTCGCGGTCGCAGGGTGCGAGGATCTAGGCGTGACATGACTATTAGGCCAGGTTGCGACCGCAAGCATCTTGTCACAGAAACCTTGCGATCGCAAGGAAACAATTCAAAAATCGTACGACTGCCAACTTCAAATGTCGTGGTCGCAAGGTTTAGGTGCCATAAAGGCCCTTCAGATGTGCGGGCAACCCTCACTTGCACTCTCCACTCTCTCTCTCTAGCTTTTCTTCTCTTTCGAACACTCTCGCCTTTCCTTAGCTTTTCGAGACGTTTGGGACTTTCATTAGCATTTCTTAGTATTTCCCTCACTTCCTCCTCATGGCAGGCCACGACGATATATTTGGGGCACCGCGAGGACCTTCCGCATTTGATAGCTCTTCCCTCGGTGCTATTGGAGGGGCCGGCTCTTGTGTACCTGCTGGTGGGATCTCCGTGCCTCAGCCTTCCACTGTCATGGGGGCTATGGATATTCTCGCGATCAAGGCTGAGCGGTCTTTGCTTCGTGTTGTTGAGAAGAAGGACAAAGCGGCACGAGCAGCTGCCACAGTACAAACAGTTGCAGACAGGCGGTAGCGGAGCAGGCAGCTGCCGAGGCTGGGATTGCTAATTTCCTGAATCCTCATGCTGGCAAGGGGATCCATACTCCTTTTGACCCTTGTCACTATGCTCCGGTTCCTCACCGCCTGAGACCCAGCGGGATGACGACATACGAGCCTTCGGTTGCTGATGTCACTCCTGATCTTCTTCTCTGCGAGCCACATGATCACCTCTCCCGCCATAACCATATGGTAAGTCTTTTATTTTTTCCTCTTTCAATTTAGAATATTATAGCTTCTTTTGTAGCTTTATACTTGAATATAGATGCCTGTTTAGGATCCCCTGTTACTTTGAGATATGATGTATGCGACTGAAAAACTTATAACCAACTGCCCCAGTTTAATAGCAGGAACTTATAATGAAAAATTACAATTCAATCATATTGTTAATATTAAAAGGAAAAACCCGGACATTGGATTGGGGACTAAATAGATTACCTGAGCAACTGGAATTTTGGGACAAACACCTAGATGCTTGGGTTTAGAATGTAAGTGCCTAAAAAGCGGGGCTTTGAAACATTAGATTTCAACACATAAATGCCTGAGAAGTAGGGTTTGGGGTGCTTGGGAAGCGGGGTGCCTAGGAAGCAGGGCTTTAGAGAATATATAGGTGCCTGAGGAGCAGGGCTTAGGGTGTCTGGGAAGTAGAGCTTTAGAAAATATATAGGCGCTCGAGGAGAAGGGCTTAAGGTGCCTAGGGAGCAGCGCTTTAGAAAACCTAAGGATCATCACACACATATGAACTTAGGGTTTGAAAATGGATTTGCCTGGTGCACTAGGGTTTAGGGTGTCTAGCTCACTAGGGCTTAAAAAAACCTAAGGATCGTCACTCACACACGAACCTAGGGTTGGGTTTGTCTGGCGCACCAGGGCTTAGGGTGCCTAGCTTGCTAGGGTTTAAAAGAACCTAAGGATCGTCACACACACACGAACCTAGGGATTGGTAGAAGGATTTGCCTAGCACACCAAGGTATAGGGTGCCTAACTTACTAGGGCTTAAGAGAACCTAAGGATTGTCACTCACACATGAACCTAGGGTTAGGTTTTCCTGGCGCACCATGGCTTAGGGTGCTTAGCTCGCTAGGGCTTAAGAGAACCTAAGGATCATCACACACATACACACGAACCTAAGGTTTGATAGAAGGGTTTTTGGGCACACCAGGGCTTAAGGTGCCAATCTCACTAAGGCTTTAAGAAAACCTAAGGATCGTCACACACACACGAAACTATGGTTTGATAGTGGATTTACCTTGCAGACTAGGGCTTAGGGTGCCTAGCTTACTACGACTTAAGAGAACCTAAGGATCATCACACACATACACGAACTTAGGGTCGGGTTTGACTGGCACACCAGGGGTTAGGATGCCTAGCTCACTAGGGCTTAAGAAAAACTAAGGATCGTCACTCACACATGAACCTAGGATCGGGTTTGCTTGGTGTTAGAGGCAAAACTGTCAAAATCATTGTTTTTGTAGACGATTTTTGGTAAACAATTAACTGGACGGTCAAGTGCTTAAATGGGTTCCAGATAAAAACTTTTGACGTCGAACGATCAAAATAAAATCCGTGCAACCAAAGTTAATTTTGAAGAATACCTTTTACTGATCAAATTTTCAACTACGTTTTGATTCCGAGTTAAAACTCCTGTCAGACCTTCTATTGTATTCCCTTATGCGATTCTTGAATGTAGCGCGGGCTACAATCTATCAAGAACACGTACTGACAGAACCTGGATAGCTTTATCTTGAAGATAAGTTATTAAACTGGTTCAGCCTACCCGCATATTTATAGGGTTACAGCAGGGACCTGTGGAGTAATTATAAGTAAGTCTTCTAGTGGAACACAGACACTCATCAGCGGTTTTCACAATTAAGAAAACCTCATAATGGTGTCTATAATTATAAAAATCTTGCAGTGATTTCTACAATTTTTATAAAAAACTAAATTACTGTTCACACTACTAATGAACTATAATTTTACTTTGACCCATAATCTCAAGACCTTCTTGCATTGAGTGTCAGTTATTAAATGCATAACATTTCTCCCCACGTTAAGATTTTCGATACTTGTCAATTAAATTTAATTACTGAAAATTTAATTTAATTAGCATCTTGAAATTACTTAAGCCCTTACGCTCAACTTATTTGACCGCCGGATAAGCTTCCTTAAGAGGTATTGTCAATCTCGATACTTCGGGAGGTGAATTCCGTCAATAATTAATATTCACCATATACATAATACCACTATCCAACTCACCGAGAATATAGACCCATACAAGATCACACCCTCTAATGAATCAAAATAATAAATATTAAATATATGTAAATCAATAATTATTTCAGGATTAAGAGTATAAGCACTATTCATAATAATCTTGGGGTGTTGATTAATTTATATAGTCAGTATAAAATTAATTACCCCAATGTGTCTTGTTCAATACACACAAAGTGTACTAGCACAGAGAGTCAGAATAATAAACAACGCTATTATCTGTTCCTTATAACTAAGACAGACTTACTAAAACTCTGTTCTACAGTCATACCGATGGTATATCTATTTCATCTAAATTATTAACATAAAACTTATATTGTACAAAAACTTAAAATCTGATCTTCTGTGTGCAAGCCGTACTCTACACACTAGATTAAATACTATACAAAATAAAGGACATCCATGTATAATATTAAAAAAATGATACATATACATTGCTCATAAAGATTCTCATAAAATAAAAAATTAATTTTATTAAAAATAAAATTAAATACTAAATACATAATTTTCAGTATACTAATCCTAACAATCTCCCACTTATACTCAAAATTATGTTGCCATACATCTGACTCCTTACCCTCTACATGACTATCAAAAGTTTAAGCCGGTAAGCTCTTTGTAAAATGATTTGCAAGGTTGTCTCTAAATACAATCTTGGTCACAGCAACATCACCTCTCTGTACAATTTCTCGTATCAGGTGATATTTACACTCAATGTTCTTTCCTTTCTTGCGAACCCTTGGCTCTTTCGAGTTTGCAACCGCTCCCCTATTGTCACAATAAAGTGTAATAACTGACTGAATTGAAGGGACCACCTTTAAATCCAACAGGAAGTTCCTGAATGAAACGGCCACCTTGGCTGCTTCGGAAGCTGCCACGTACTCGGCTTTCATGGTGGAATCAGCAATGCAGGACTACTTGATATTCCTCCAACTTATAGCTCCACCTTATAAGGTAAACACATATTTTGAGGTAGACTTACGAGAATCCTTATCAGACTGAAAATATAAGTCTATGTACCCCAAAGGTACTAGACTGTCTGCTTGATAAACTGACATATAATTATTAGTCCTTTTCAGGTACTTAATTATATTCTGTACCGCAGTCCAATGCTCCTACCCTTGGTTAGACTGACATCTGCTAACCATGCCAACTGCAAAGTAGATGTCGGGTCTAGTGTAAAGTATAGCATACATGAGGCTTCCTACTGCCGAAGCATAAGGAACCGCCTTCATCTTCTCTATCTCATCAAGTGTCTTAAGACACTGATATTTGGATAGAGTGACTCCAAGCCAGAAAGGGAGAAACCCTTTATTGAAATCCAACATGCTAAAACGAGCAAGGATATCATCGATATACTTTGCTTGTGATAAGCCCAACATCTTTTGTTTCTAATCTCGCACAAGCTTGATCCCAAGGATGTGACTGGCTTCTCCCAAGTCTTTCATATTGAACTGCCTAGATAACCATACTTTAACCTTAGATAATGACCCCACATCATTTTCGATGAGTAAGATATCGTCTACATAAAGTACTAAAAAAATCACCACACTTCCGTCACGCTTCTTGTACACACAGGACTCATCCGAACTCTAATCAAAACCATATGATTTAATGGCTTGATCAAATCAAGTGTTTCAAAACCTCGATGCCTGCTTAAATCTGTAAATAAATCTCTTAAAGATGCACAATATGTGCTCTTGACCCTTTATAATGAATCCTTCTGGTTGTATCATATAGATACACTTGTCAAGACTTCTGTTAAGAAAAGCTGTCTTGACATCTATTTTCCAGATTTCGTAATTGAAATGAGCACTAATAGATAAGAAAATCCAGATAGACTTAAGCATAGCAACCGGTAAAAAAGTTTTCTTATAATCGATTCTTTTTTTCTGAGTGAACCCATTAGCAAAAGCCTAGCTTTGAAGATTTCAATCTTCCCATCTGCTCCTCTCTTCTTCTTGTAGATCCACTTTCATCCAATGAGTTTTATCCATTTGGGTAGTTCTATAAATTTTCAGACCTGATTGGAATACATAGATTCTATTTATGAATTCATAGCCCTTTGCCAAAGATTTGCATCTTTGTTCTGAAGTACTTCATTGTAGTTACAGGGCTTGGTATTTAGTTCTACCGAGATCTTGTCAAAAGACTCTCCAAAAAATATATACCGATTAGGTTAATGAACAACCCTCCTACTACGACGAGGCACTAACTGTGTCGGTGTGCTAACGGTAACATGCTGTGCAGAATCTGAATCCTGTGCATTAGCACCTTGTTCTTGATTTCTACATGTCCCAATAATCCACCCACTACGACGAGGTAATGGAATATTAGTGACTTGTGGTTCCTCTTCCGTTCTACTGGTATTTTCTGTCAGTTTTTCCAAAACAATTTTGCTATTAGGCTTATGATTCATAATATAATCCTCTTCCAAAAATCGGGCATTGGTGCTAACAATGATCTTCTGATCCTTAAGATTATAAAACAGACCACCCTTCATTCCCTTGGGATATCCCACAAAGAAATAGACTTCTGTCCTTGGTTCCAACTTACCCGCGTTTCCTTTTAGTACATGTGCTGGACTCTCCCGAATTCGAATGTGCTTCAGACTAGGTTTATGCCCTGTCCACAATTCTGTGGAAGTAGAAGGTACTGACTTAGAAGGTACTAACTTCAGAATATAAGTCGGTGTCTCTAATGCGAGTCCCCAAAACGAATCAGGTAATTCTGAATAACTCATCATAGACCTTACCATCTCCATAAGAGTCCTATTCTTTTTTTTTTGCTATACCATTCTGCTGCTGAGTGCCAGGTGCAGTCAACTAGGATATAATCCCTTTTGATGATTGGTAGTCCTTAAACTCTCCGAAGAGGTATTCTCCACCACGGTCGGATCGTAGTGATTTGATACTTTTACCCAGACACTTCTCCACCTCTACCTTAAATTATTTGAATTTCTCAAAACATTCAGACTTACGGTGCATTAGGTAAATGTATCCATATCTTGAGTAGTCATCATGAAAATAACGAAGTACTCAAAGTCACCTATAGCCCAGATTGTCATAGGTTCACACACATCAGAGTGAACCTGCTCCAACAATTCTTTATTTCTATAGCCTTTGGCCGAAAAGGGTCTTTTGGTCATCTTACCCTCTAAGCAGGACTCACAAACTAGAAGTGCATCCACTTCTAATGAACTCAAAGGTCCATTTTCTACTAGTTTGTTTATTATTTTTAGATTAATATGACCCAAGCGTAAGTGGCAAAAAAATATTTGGTTAATTAAAGAATGAAACTTTCTCTTATATGGTAAATTAGATGTGTTATTTGTTTTAGTTAGTTACAGTGTAGGAGAGATTAAAATAATAACATAAAGATCATCCACCAATGTACCAGAACAGATAACCCATTTATTATCCTTAATAAGCACAGAGTTACTAAAATAAACCAAATATCCGTCTTTTAACCAATGTAAAAACGAAAACTAAGCTTCTTGTAATAGAAGGTACATAAAGATAATCTCTCAATATTAATGCTTAATCTCTACTAAAATTGAGAGTAACATCTCCCACTGCTACTACAGTTACCTTTATATTATTGCCCATATGTAGATATATTTTTCCATCACTAAGCTGCTAGGTTTCTTGCAACAAATTACAAACATGTTTAGTGGCTTCTATATCTACACATCAGGTACTAGTAGATAACATCGCTAAACATATTTTCACAACCAGTGAACTGAAACTACCCTGTTTGTTCTATTTTCTGAGAAATACTAAATAACTTTTTCCAGTGCCATGTCTAGTTGCAGTGAAAACATCTGTCTTTCGGCTTTTTCACACCAGTCCGTGGCCCATTAACTATCTTGAAAATCGTGTCTCTCTATTTTTGAATCTTTTTTTTCCTCATGCCTTTTGGCCTAGAGGAAGAATTTTTTTAAAAAAATAAACACATTTTCTGGTATTGAAGGAATACTATTGGTATTTAAAGTTATATCAAAGTTACATTTTTCGTCAACAAAATTTGGCCTTATTAGTTTGTTTTCTTTGAGTATAACCGTGAGTGAATTGCAAGTCATTTTATTCTCGAAAATTACATAATTAAAATACCATTAATTATGATGAGCAAAATTTTTAATTTATTTTAATTTGGTTTCTTCTACCATTTTAAAAGAAATTCGTCAGCAGCTTAGTACCCTATGAATAGCAAGCCTCGATGGGAGGACGTCTACTATCCATCGTATGACTAGACATGCCAATTCCTATTAATTTTACTATTTAGGATGTTAGGAGTCTTCTTTGAGTACTAGAGTTTTCGGATCTAATTAAGGTTTTGGGTTGAGTTAAGGTTTTTATCCTTCTAGCGACTTAAGATTTTGTCAACTAACTATCGCTAATACTAGGGTTTGGATTGGATCGCTATACGAGTTGTTACAAATTGAATTGGATCGCTAACTAGAGTTGTTACAAATTGGTTTGTTACGCATTTAAACACGAAAAAGATGGTTTAGTAAATCGAAATCTTTAGAATCGTGTACATGGGAAGATGTTTGATTCTTTCAGACCGTGTGATTTTTAAAATTAATAAATTTATTTTAATTAAATGAATTTTTATAACCCTAAAAATGTTTTAAAAATCTAAGTGGGAGAGAAAATTTATTCATAGATAAATCCCGCGGTCTCCATCACCAGTTTATAGGTGATGCAATTAAACTCTACGTGTTAGCAGTAAGGCCTCCTCCCCATCGGATAGATTAATTGCGGTATCGCCAGGACAAACCTCCTTTAGGGATAATTATAGATAATTTTTATTATGGTTCACTTCTCTATCTGAAAAGTTCATTGCGAAACGATTGATTTGGAATTAGGTGATGGTTAACATTTAGCTGTAAATAATAGTATCCTCTCCATCTGAGTCACTGTTATTATATACTGAACCGAAACTATGTCAGCTATTTAATTTTACTCGGTAGGATCAGTTGCCTAAATCCCCAGCCCCTTGTCATCTTTCTCTTTCACATCACATGCCACTTCTTGCCTCCACCAATCAAACCATGTGCATGCCTTACATCACTTCCACCACCATTATTACTTCCACCACTATGAGGCTCTATAAAAACCACCCCCCACCACCACCATTTTCGGTTATTAGAGAGAGAGAGATCAAAATTCTTAGAGCTCTAAGTGTTCTTCCAAGTTTCAAAGAAGAAAGGAGGAGGAGAAGAAGGAGGATCTAAGAATAGGATGTCTTTGGAGACCAAGGACACACTAAAGCCAAGTCCTCTAGCCATTCTCTACTCTTAGATCTTCAAAAAAAGTAAGTAAATTTCTTAAACCCTCTACCATTCTCTTATAAAATACCCCTCAATCCATCTCTATAAACATCCCTAAGAAATAAAACCAAGATCTCACCAGAAAAGGCGTTGTGAGGCTAGTATAGGGAATGTTCATGAGTAATCCAGTGTTGTATGTGTTTGCATATAATTGTTTTTGAGTTTAATGGTTTGTAAAGGTTCTGGAACTTTGATAGGTATGAATACATTACATGCATGCAAATAAAATATATTAAATTTAAACATATCATGAGCTAAGATACCGAAACCCTAAATGGCCTAATTTTCTGGGCATATTAACTTTCTACCACAAAATTTGAACTATCATAACTAATTGTAGGAAAATGATCTAAGTGTTATTTTTATGTCCAGATCTATCGTTTTAAGTTATCTTTCATACAAAATTGGTTTGAAGTAATTTTGTTGGGTAGAACTCGAGATACACCATTTTACCAAAGAGTCTCATATTCTGACCACTCTGTATTGTAGACATAAAAACCCTAGGTTATACAGAGATCCGAGCTTAGGTCAAAATATAAAAATTGTAGATAACCTGTTTATCTTACCGTCCACCAAACATGAGCCAAAAATATGAAATCATGGTAGGTCAAAACCCTTCCTAAAGTCACTGTTGTGAATCAGTGACAGACAGATCTCTCTGTCAGATGTTTTTGTAAGACCAAAAACATATGTTTTTAATAACCAAATCCAAAAGTGGTTTTCATGAAAACTGTAGCTGACATATTAAGCTAATTGTACACCAAATATCAACCCAAAATAACCACGGATGATTCCCTAAAGGTCTTGTGCATTCTCTGTTGAAAATCGATTCTACTGAACCTTTTTATGCTGACTGAACCCATTTTACCAAATGGCCTAAATCATCTACTTGTTTCAAACCACTAGCCTTAGCACAAAACATGAAACCTGTAGGGAACACCTTAAAGTAAAACATACCCAAATATCAAACCCATAACCCTTGAATGGATGCCCCAAAACCGAGGCCAACAGAGGACTAAATTATGTACCTTTTTTCGTAAAATACTGAATAATTTTCTCTTAAATGATATAAATGACCCACTTGCCCTAGGATCTGACCTTAGTAGTAAACATGAAAGTTATAGAAAATATTTATATCTAATTGGAGTCAAAAAATTCGAAATTAACTCCATGTCTAAGTGCCCCAAAACACTGTTGTAATTTTAAATTTGACGCTTAAACATTTACCTAAATTTGGTTAAGTGTACGAGTGGCCTGTCACATTTTGGGACTTGAAGATATGGACTTTAAATGAATTATGTGAGTGATTGGTGTATGAAATTGATAATTTGATGAATAGAAATCAGGCTGATAGGTTGAATCCATGTCACATAAATTATAACTTGTGCCTCATATACTAGTACTCGATGCTTTAGTGAGTTGTACCTTATGCTTTAAAGACTTGTACTTTATACTATGTTGGTTTGTACATCATGCTATGTTTAGTTTCATACTATGCTATTGTTAAGTTGTACTTCAAGATATGAGTTGTTGTACCATAAGCATCATTGCATTGCACTTGGGGCATCTTGTGGGTTGCATCATGTACATTGGTTTTGGTTATTTTGTACCTTGGTCATATTTGTTAGGTATATGTCCCTTTGGTTTTCATCACTCCTTGAGTTATGATTATATTATAGAAGTGGTGTCGACACAGGCAAATTGGGTAACTACGGAGAGAGCCTAATTCAGCGAACGTAATCCTACTACGGTGGTAATTTCGGAGAGAGTCCAATTATGATGGACCTAAACCCTATTGCCACGATGTTTTGAAGGGTAATTTTGGAGAGAGTCTAATTCGGCAGATCTAATCCCACTGCGGTGGTAACTATGGAGATAGCCCAATTATGGCAGTCCTAAATCCCTCATCTTAGTATTCTAAATAATGTGAAGTGCCTCTTGAAATTCCTGTTTGTTATCTAGATTTTAGGTTGACACCAAATGAGAATTCTGGTCCTTAATGTGGGTTTCTGTGCATTTTTGGTTGGCTGGAGGATAAGGATATTACTGGCCCGCCCCCACGCCGTTGCCATTGAGTAAAACGACTGAGGCATGAAGCCAAAGAGAGCGTTTACCTTTTGCAACGAGGCGAGGATAGGTTTAGTGATCAAATTCCCATAAAGTCTACTCTGAAATTCCTGGAGTGGAATACACGTTATGGTTCTAGATGTATGTCGGGTTGGGCATTTGCATCGCATTCATTTGTATCACGCACTTGCATAATTGTTCTTATATAAGCTTACCCTGCCGTAAATGTTAAATTCGTCTGCCTCCTTGACCTTAAATTGTATTGGGTGTATACAATATGCATTGTAGGATATTTTGTTGTGAGTTTGGTTAGAAGATTTAGGAAGTTTGCCTTTGGGCTTTGGCTCATGACATTCGTGCCACATGTGAGGAAGAAGAACCTTTTGAGAAAGTTGCACCCGAAGAACAAGGAGGTTTTGAAGAGCAAGGTGAGTGGCGGGGACCAGCCAACCTCAACAATGCAAATTGAAGAAACTGAAGTTCACCCTTTTTGGTCCTTTTGTTTAGTTTCTACGGGCTTATTGTAATTTTTGTTGAATTTTTTTATGAAACTGTAATCGTTATGTACTTTTAATCAGTTCAGAACTCTTAATGATGTAATATTTGTGACATGTAAATATTAATGAATAGTTAGAATATCCTCCTTATCTATACTTATATATGTTTCGACGTACCCGGAGGATGAGGCGTCATAGCTTTTTAAGTAAGGTATTGATTAAAGGCATTTATTTATTTTTATTTTTCGTTCCACATTTTTTCATATAATTAATTCAAAATTCAGAATTAATTTTTACAATTTTTTAAGATATCGAATTTTATGATAAATCATCTTAAACGTGATATTTTATAAAAAATAAAATATCTAAAGTTTTTTCATTTAATTAAAAACTTTAATTAAAAAAGACTTAATTTTATTTTCTATTATAAAATATTTGAATTAAAACCAAATTTATGAATTAATTAAATTAATAGAATAAATAAATATATATACATCCACGCAGTTCATATATATATAAACACGATATGCCTATATCTCGATTTTATGATCAAAGTAAAATGCTGAAGTGCTTCAGTCTCTTGTAGAAGAAAAACTATAATAATCCTCTTTCTTGTCAGTTTGTTGTATCCTGACTGCATCAAACTTTCCTGATACAATGTGATATACAAGTATATCACATTACGATCTTTAAACATATAAGAATATCGATCAAAGATAGCCCCGAGCCAGCCAACCACCGTCGACAACCAAGCACCGTTGCTGCCACCTTTGTGCCGCCACCTTCAGGCAGCATTTGCCGCCACCTCGGTGCTCCGTTTTTTAAGCTTTTTATACTAAAAGATAACCCTCAAAAAGTAGTATTTTTTTGTCAAAAAATCTGGTCAAAAATTTCCCAAAAAATAGCCAAAAAATAGCTCGAAACAGCCACCACCGAATTGCTGTGTTGCCGCACCATTTTGCTACTTGTTTGGGCTTTTTTCTGATGGTCTTTTTGCACCTATTTTTTCTAAAAAAATAACTCAAATATCAATTTACCCGTTGCTTCAAAGAACGCCTCGAAAATAGTCCCGAAATAGCCCTGAAAATAGCTCCAAACCAGCTCCTACTGCTCTGCCGCCGCCGCCGAAAAACCATCTATTATGCCACCTATTTTGTGCATTGTCTAGCTCGTTTTTTATGATTTTTAGATAGTATTTTAATATATATTTACTGACATTTTATGCCTAAAAAATTACTCAAAAAATACTCCCAAAAATAGCCCAAAAAATCATCAAAACAGCCGCCGGTGGTGGGCTATTTTTGCTGTTCTTTCTTGTTATTTTTGATTTATTTTTTATTACTATTTTTAATGCATAAATACTGTAAAAAAACTCACCATAAAAAACTATTTAAAATCGTTAAAAACTTACCGCGAACCATGGCCCATAAAAACCCAAAACCACCGCCGGTGCCATCTTTGTTCTTCGTATTCTTGGATATATACAACCTGTTCTTAAATAATCTAAATAGATATTTAAAAATAAATAATTAGCTATTACATTGATCCTATATCTTGAAGGCTCACATTCGATCTATCACGGTCAACCCCCGTGAATTAAAAAATTAAATAATCATTATCTACGCATTCAATCAAATATGAAACAATTGACGATCATAAAATTGGGATTAAAACACCAGCAAGACTAAGCTAGCACAGTTCTAAAACTACATGGCCTCGATAACCATAAACAAAAAATAAAACGGCTCTAATATCAATTGTTGGTGGCAAAACTGCCATGATTATTATCTTTGTAAACGATTTTTGGTAAAAAATTAATTGGACGGGAAAACGCCGAAACGGGCTCCAAATAAAAACTTTTGATGTCAAACGATCAAAATAAAATCCGTGCAACCAAAGTCAATTTAGAATAATACCTTTTATTGGTAAAATCTTCAACTATGTTTTTGATTCCTAGTTGAAGTTTCCGTCAGACCTTCTATTGTATTCCCTTATGCGATTCCTGAATATAGTATGGGTTACAATCTATCAAGAACTCGTACCAATAGAACTTGGACAGCTTTAATCTTGAAGACAAGTTATGAAACTAGTTCAGCCTACGCGCATGTTTATTGTATTCCGATCCATAATCTCAAGACCTTCTTGCATTGAGCTCCTGTTATTCAATGCTTATCATTTCTCTCCACGTTAAGATTTTTTATACCTGCCAATTAAATTTAATAATTAAAAATTTAATTTAATTGGCATCTTAAAATTTTTTAAGCCCTTCCACTTAACTTATTTGACCGCTAGATAATTAAATCTACTTGCAGGATTTGGCCCGGTCAAAACATATAAGTTTTCTTAATGGGGTATCGCCAATCCCGATCCTTTGGGACGTAGATTTCGACAATAATTAATATTCACCATATAAATAATACCGCTATCTAACTCATCGAGAATTTAGACCCATATAAGATCGCACCTTCTAATGAATCAAAATAACAAATATTAAATATACACAAATCAATAATTATTTCAAGTTTACGAGCATAAGCACTATTTATAATAACCTTGGGGTGTGAATTAATTTATATATTTAGTATAAAATTAATGACCCCAATGTGTCCATTCAATACATATAAAGTGTACTAGCACAGAGAGTAAGAACAATATACAACGCTATTATGCGTTCCTCGTAATTAAGACATGCCTATTACAACTCTGTGTTACAGTCGTATCGATAGTATGTTCATGTTCATCTAAACAGTTAACAAAAAACTTATATTCTGTAAGAATTTAAAATTTAATTTTCTGTGTAAACGATACTATACGCACCAGATTAAATACTAGGCAGAATAAAACACATCCATACATAACACTAAAGAAATGATACACATATATTGCTCATAAAGATTATTATAAAATAAAAAATTAATTTTATTAAAAATAAAATTAAATACTAAAAATATGATTTTTAGTATACCAGTCCAAACACCTAATGCACCAGGGCTTAGGGTACCTAGCTCACTAGGACATTAGAGAATCTAAGTATCGTCACTCACAAACGAACCTAGGATTTGAAAAAATATTTTCCTGGAGCATCAGGGCTTAGGGTGTCTAGCTTACTAGGGCTTGAGAGAACCTAAGGATCGTCACTCACACACGAACCTAGGGTTGGGTTTTTCTGGCGCACCAGGGCTTAGGGTGCCTAGCTCACTAGGGCTTAAGAAAACCTAAGGATCGTCATTCACACATGAACCTAGGGTTACAAAAAGGATTTTCCTGGTGCATAAGAACTTATGGTGCCTGGCTTACTTGGGCTTTAAGAAAACCTAAGGATCGTCACACACACACACGAGCCTAGGGTTTGAAAGAGAATTTTTTTGGCACACTAGGGCTTAGGGTGCCTAACTTACTAGAGCTTGAGAGAATCTAAGGATCGTCACTCATACATGAACCTAGGGTTGGGTTTTTATCTAGTGCACTAGGACTTAGGGTGCCTAGCTCACTAAGACTTTAGAGAACCTAAGAATAGTTACTCACACACGAACCTAGGGTTGGGTTTGCCCGGCACACCAGGGCTTTGGGTGCCTAGCTTACTAGAGATTTAGAGAACCTACAGATAGTCACTCACACACGAACCTAGGGTTTGAAAAAAAATTTACCTAGCGCACCAGGGCTTTGGGTGCCTAGCTCACTAGGGCTTGAGAAAACTTAAGACGCCATCCAGACTTAGGAATACCAAGACAATGCTTCGCATTAGGATTTAATTATTTCTCTTTCTTCACTCTCTTTTGCATTTATTTTATTCCAACGGCTTTATTATATCTTATGATCATCTTCTTTTTGCTTTTTTAGGCTGGCAGATACATCCGTGGCTTCGGTGGGTCGGGTGATGTAGTGGAGCAGCATGTGGCTCTTCTAGTCCCTAGCCGAGCCTTCATCATTGCTTCTGGTTTCGTGTGATTCATACCATTGCTGGGTGCGATCAGCAATGATAGAGTTTACCTGACTGCTCTACTAGAGAGGTGGTGGTGTTAAGGTTGGAACACTGAAAATTATATTTTTAGTATTTAATTTAATTTTAATAAAATTAATTTTTTATTTTATGAGAATCTTTATGAACAATGTATGTGTATCATTTCTTTAATATTATGTATGGATATCTAATATTCTGTATAGTATTTAATCAGTGTGTAAAGTACGGCCAACACACAGAAAATCAAATTTTAAGTTTTTTGTAGAATATAAGTTTTATGTTCACAATTTAGATGGAAATGGACATACCATCGGTACGATTGTAATACAGAGTTTTAATAGGCCTATCTTGGTTATCGAAAACAGATTATAGCGTCATCTATTGTTTCGACTCTCTATACTAGTACACTTTGTGTATATTGAACGGGACACATTGGGGTAATTAATTTTATATTGACTATATAAATTAATTTACATCCCAAGATTATTATGAATAGTGCTTATACTCTTAATCTTGAAATAATTATTGATGTGCATATATTTAATATTCGTTGTTTTGATTCATTATGGAGTGTGATTTTATATGGGTCTATATTCCCAGTAAGTTGGATAGCAGTATTATTTATATGCTAAATATTAATTATTGACAGAATTTACGTTTCGAAAGATTGGGATTTGCGATACCACCTTAAGAAAGCTTATAAGTTTTGACCAAGTCAAACCCTATAAGTGGATTTGATTATCTGGCGATCAAATAAGTTAAGCGGAAGAGTTTAAGAAATTACAAGATGCCGATTAAATTAAATTGTCAGTAATTAAATTTAATTGGCAGGTATTGAGAATCTTAATGTGGAGAGAAATGATAAGAATTTATTAACAAGAACTCAATACAAGATGGTTTTCAGATTATTGGTCAGAGTGCAATTATAGTTCTTTAGTGGTGTGAACTATAATTCAGTATTTTATAAAATTTGCAGAAACAGCTGCTAATTTTTCATAATTATAGATAGCGCTATGAGGTTTGCTTAATTGCGAAAAGTGCTGATAGGTGTCTGTGTTCCACAGGATGTTTTAGTCATAATTACTCCACAGGTGTTGGTGTTGGTATACTAAAAATTATGTTTTTTGTATTTAATTTTATTATTAATTAATTTTTTATTTTATGAAAATTTTTATGAGTAATGTATGCGTATCATTTCTTTAATGTTATGTATGGATGTCCGATATTCTGTATAGTATTTAATCTGGTGTGTGAAGTACGGCTTACACACAGAAGATTAGATTTTAAGTTCTTGCAGAATATAAGTTTTACGTTCACAATTTAAATAAAAATAGACATACCATCGGTACGACTGTGGCACAGAGTTTTAGTAGGGCTATCTTTGTTACAAAAAATAGATAATAGCGTCGTCTATTATTTCAACTCTCTATGCCAGTACACTTTATGTGTATTGAACGAGATATTTGGAGTAATTAATTTTATACTGACTATATAAATTAATTTACACCCTAAGGTTATTATGAATAGTGCTTATCCTCTTAATTTTGAAATAATTATTGATTTGTATATATTTAATATTCGTTGTTTTGATTCATTAAAGGGTGCGATCTTATATGGGTTTATATTCTCGGTGAGCTATATAACGGTATTATTTATATAGTAAATATTAATTATTGACGAAATCCATGTCCCGATAGATCGGGATTGACGATACCCACTTAATGAAACTTATAAGTTTTGACTGGGTCAAACCCTGCAGGTGAATTTAATTATCCAGCGGTCAAATAAGTTAAGCGGAAGGGTTTAAAGAATATCAAGATACTGATTAAATTAAATTATTAGTAATTAAATTTAATTGGTGGGTATCGGAAATCTTAACGTGAGGAGAAATAGTAAGCAGTTAATAACAGTAGCTCATATAAGAAGGTCTTGAGATTATGGGTCAAAATGAAAATATAGTTCTTTAGTGGTGTGAACTGTAATTTAGTGTTTTATGAAAATTGTAAAAATCGCTGCATCTTTCCATAATTGCAAAAATCGCTGGTAGGTATCTATGTTCCACTGGAAGTCTTAATCATAATTACTCCCCAGATCCTTGTGTAACCCTATATATATGCGGGTAGGCTGAACCAGTTTGATATCTCATATATCATATATTATATTTTGTCTTCCAAGATGAAAGATATCTTGTGGTGCCCCGTCCTCCGGGCACATCGGGACATACATAAATATAAACATAGGGATAAACTAGCCATACATTCATATTTATGTACGATAGTTAATACATTATAAACGAGTTATGAACCGTTCAAAAGTACATAAGTATTATAGTTCCACCAAAAAATTTTAACAATTACACTAAACATGAGAAATCTAAATATAAAAATGAAAAGCAGAAGATTTAACTCCTCAGAATGTATCAACTGGATTCGTGTGCTCTTGGGACTCACCCTATTCTTAAAACTCTTCTTCTCCCTCTGAGAAGACTTCCTCCAAGTGCTCCTCCCTACCTGTGGCACGAATGGCATGAGCCAAGGCCCAGAAGTAAAACACTCTAATCTTCTAACTAATCTCACAGCACAAAATTCATCGCAACACATACAATATAACACCCAGTACAGTTTAAAGTCAAGAAGACAGACAAATTTATGACATGATAGCAGACAAGTAAATAAGCATGTGTATATGAGGTGTCATGTACGAAATGCAGATGCCCAATCCAAAATGCACTCAGATAAGAAATAGGAATTCCACATTGGGAATCACCAGATTAGACTTAATGGGACTTTGATCACCAAATCTATCCTTGTCTCGTTGCGATTAGTAACCACATCGTCGGGCATCATGCCACAACTATTTTACTCAATGGAAACGGCGTGGGGGCGGCCAACAAAATAATCATCCACCCTTATTCCAGGCCATCCAAAATAATCATACGCCACAATCCCACCTTAAGCACAAGGATGGTCGTTTGGCATCAACCCAAAGTCTAAGAGATTTCAAGAGACGTTCACATTATACAAAATACCAGGATGAGGGATTTAGGACAACCGTAATTGGGCTCTCTCCGAATTACAACCGCAGTAGGGTTAGGCCAGCCGAATTAGGCTCTCTCCGACTTGCCCAAAATCCAAACTTTCGAAACCAGAATGCTAGCGACGAACCCATGGTGCCCAATAATATTCATAAACCATTTCTGTAACACTGGGAACGCACCCAGGGTGTACAAACCAAAATCATTTTCAACACCGGGGACGCACCTAAGGCGTATAAACCAAAATCATTTTCGAAAATGGCAACCAAGGACGCCCTAGACTCAAAACCAAGAAGAATGATCTCAACACAGCCCAGCCCAGTAACAGTTTGCACAGATAGACTCTAATATGTCAGGATGCAAATGATAATGTTCATAATGTGTACCATTGATCTCAAGTGCAACAATTTATTGCATGGTATTAGCATGGCAAGATTCATAGTACAACCCACAAAGCAAAAGGTACGAGTATATGAAGCACAAGTTACAATTTTCAAGATATGATTGAAATAAAATAACATGGGTTCTAAATCATCACATGTTCTCTTAAAAAATCTAATCAACTAATTCAAATCAATCATCATATAAATGCGGATCTCATAGTGATAAGTACTCAAGCATACACTTAACAAATTTTAGGGCCAAAAGCCAAGTATTAAATTAAAAGGGGCGACAAGGTTTTAGGGTATCTAGAATTAGAATCAAGCTAAGATTTTTATACACCATTTAGATAAAAGTATTTTCTACAACTCTCATGTTTAACACCAAGGCCAAATCCTAAGGCAAATGGGTGAACATTTCATTCTAAGCCAAAATGGTTCAGCATTTACTCCAGATTTTTACCAAAAACTGGCTTCTGTTGTTCTCGGTTTTGGGGTATCAAATGAAGTCCAAATAAGCCCATTTTTTAGTATGTTCTATTTTAACAAGTCCTCTACGAGTTTCATTTTTGGAACAAAGGGCAGTTGTTTGAAACAAGTTAGACTTTTTGGCCATTTTAAAAAGTTGGTTCTGTCAGCCACCAAAACTCAGCAGAGCTGGTTTTGGACAGAGAGTTTAAAACAGTTTTGGGGTATCATCCCGAGGATTCAAGGTCTGATTTTTCGAAAAGAATTACTTCATTATGTTAGCTACAATGTTCATATAGACCACATTTGGAATAGGTCACTAAAAATAGGTGTTTTGGGCTATATAAAAATATGTGACAGAATATTCATCGGGGACTGAAAATCAACAGAGAATTTCAAAGGAGTTTTGACCTATCAAATCTCAATATTTTGTTCTCATTTTTCGTGGGTAGATGGATATACATGTTAGCTACAACTTTCATGTTTTGGTCAAAGTTTGGATCTCATTCTAAACTAGGGTTTTCAAGCTAGTGGTGTTAACTGGTCAAAAAGTTTCCTTCTTTAATGAACCAAACGTTTCTTTAGCACTTACGCTTGGGTCATATTAATCTAAAAAGGATAAACAGACTGGTGGCAGATGGACCTTTGAGTTCATTAGAAGGGAAGGCGCTTTCAGTTTATGAATCTTGCTTAGAAGTTAAGATGACCAAGAGGCCTTTTTCGGCCAAAGGCTATAGAGCTAAAGAACCGTTGAAACGGGTTCACTCTGATGTGTGTGGTCCTATGACAATCTGGATTAGAGGTGATTTTGAGTACTTCAACAGTTTTATGTATGACTACTCAAGGTATGGATACATTTACCTGATGCACCGTAAGTCTAAATGCTTTGAGAAATTCAAAGAATTCAGGGCAGAGGCAGAGAAGCGTCTAGGTAAAAGTATCAAATCACTACGATACAACCGTGGTGGAAAATACTTCTTTGGAGAGTTTAGTGACTACCTGTCATTAGAAGGAATTGTATCCCAATTGACTGCACCTGGCACTTTACAGCAGAAGAGTGTAGCAGAAAGAAGGAATAGGACTCTTATGGAGATGATAAGGTTCATGATGAGTTATTCAAGATTACCCGATTTGTTTAGGGACTCGCTATAGAGACAACGGCTTACATTTTGAACTTGGTACCTTCTAAGTCAGTACCTTCTACTCCCACAAAATCGTGGACTGGGCATAAGCCTAGTCTGAAACACATTTAGATTCAAGGATGTCCAACACATGTGTTGAAAGGGAACGCGGGTAAGTTGGAACCGAGGATAGAAGTTTGTTTTTTTGTGGGGTATCCCAAGGGAACAAATGGTGGTTTATTTTATAATCCTAAGGACCAAAAGGTCATTGTTAGCACCAATGCCCGATTCTTGGAAGATAATTATTTTATGGATCATAGGCCCAATAGAAAAATTATTTTGGAAGAACTGTGAGGAAATACCAATAGAACGGAAGAGAAATCACAAGTCACTAATATTCTATTACCACATCGTAGTGGCAGGATTATCGTGACAAGTGCAAATCAAGAACAGAGTGTTGATGCAAAGTGTTCAGATTCAACACAATATGTTACTGCTAGTACACAGACACAGGTAGTGTCTCATCGTAGTAGGAGGGTTATTCATCAACCTGATTGGTATATGTTCTTGGGAGAGTCTTTTGACAAGATCTCGACAGAACTAGATACCAAGCCCTATAACTACAATGAACCACTTCAGGACAAAGATGCAGATCTTTGGCAAAGGGTTATGAATTCAGAGATGGAATCTATGTATTTCAATCAGGTCTGAAAACTTGTAGAACCACCTAAAGGGTTAAAATTTATTGGATGTAAGTGAATCTACAAGAGGAAGTGAGTAGTAGACGGGAAGGTTGAAACCTTCAAAGTTAGGCTTGTTACAAACAGGTTCACTTCGAAAGAAGGGATCGATTATGAGAGAACTTTTTTGCTTGTAGCCATGCTTAAGTCTATCCGG